>PVIW01003758.1:0-156011 GCA_004026585.1 Noctilio leporinus
GGCTTATTTCACTAAGCATAATACTCTCCAGTTCCATCCATGTTGTTGCAAAGGGTACAAGTTCCTTCTTTCTTTCTGCTATATAGAATTCCATTGTGTAAATGTACCAAAGTTTTTGGATCCAATCATCCACTGATGGGCACTTAGGCTGTTTCCAGCACTTGGCTATTGTAAATAGTGCTGCCATGAACATAGGTGTACATAGGTTCTTATGAATTGGTGTTTCAGGGTTCTTTGGGTATAGTCCAAGTAGTGGAATGGCTGGATCAAAAGGCAGTTCCATTTTTAGTTTTTTAAGGAAACCCCATACTGTTTTCCACAGTGGCTGCACCAGCCTACATTCCCACCAACAGTGTATGAGGGTTCCCTTTGCCCCACATCCTCGCCAACACTTGTTGTTTGTTGATTTACTGATGATTGCCATTCTGACAGGTGTGAGGTGGTATCTTATTGTAGTTTTAATTTGCATCTCTCTGATGACTAGTGATGTTGAGCATTCTTTCATATGCCTCTGGGCCCTTTGTAGATCTTCCTCAGTGAGTTGTCTGTTCAGGTCCTTTGCCAATTTTTTAATTGGGCTGTCTGTCTCCCTGGTATTGAGTCGTATTAGTTCTTTATATATTTTGGAGATCAGACCCTTATCTGAGGTATCATTGGCAATTATGTTTTCCCATACAGTTGGTTCCCTTTGAATTTTGCTGATATTTTCTTTAGCTGAACAGATGATCTGTTTGTTTATACTGATTTTTTCCCATTTCAGGCAGTGATATAAAGTCTCATTAAATTTATATGCAGAGGGGAGCAAAAAGGGGATGGATGTAATACAACAACAATAAAATTAAAAAAAAAAACAATACAGTAAAAAAAAATTTATATGTACTTAAATTTTATTTATATTTTATATTAACGTGAGAGAATGTTTTTTCATTGCTTTTTAAAGAAAGAGGAAGGGGGCCCTGGCTGGTGGCACAGTGGGTAAGGCGCCCGCCCACCTGCAAACCCAAAGGTCAGTGATTTGATTCTCAGCCAGGATACATAACCAGGTCTCCAGCCAGGTCTATAGCTGGAGGCAGGTGAAAGGCAAGCATACATTGATGTTCCTCTCCCTCTCTGCCTCTCTTCCTTCCCCTCTCTCTGAAAATAATAAATAAAATATTTTAAATAAATAAATATATATTAAAAAGGAAGAGGAAGGGAAAGGGAGAAACATCAATGTGAGAGAGAAGTATGGACTGGTTGCCTTCCATTTGTGCCAGGGATCAAACCTGCAACCTTTTAGTTATGGGGTAAGATTCTAACCAACTGAGCCACACATTCAGGGGCTGTACTTAAATTGTAAAAAGGTAGATCTTTGCCCTGGCTGGTGTGGCTCAAGGGACTGAGCATCAGCCTGCAAATCAAAAGGCCGCCGGTTCTATTCTCAGTCAGAGCACATACCTGGATTGTGGGCCAGTTCCCCCGTCAGAGTCATGTGAGAGACAACCAGTCACTGTATCTCTTCCTCTCTTTCTCACTCCTTTCCCCTCTCTCTCTAAAAGTAAATAAATAACATTTTTTAAAATGTAAGTCTTCATATATAAATGTATATAAAGCATTATAAATTATAATATATAAGTATATTATAAATTGTAATTATAAATATGTCATAAACATTAGTTATATTTAATATGTAAAATGCTTATATATAAATATGTGCAATTATTACATGCATGATGCAAAAATTACAAATATTGAACACAAATACCTGAAATTTGAGAACAAAAGTATGCCCCAAATAGAGGTAGTTAATTTTTGATGTATCTTCCTTTGGTGAACTCTTTGGTCATTTGGCCTTTCTCAAGGTACCTCATTCACAACTTCTACAGACTTCTGCAAAGTCCAAATGACACTTCAAGAAGTTTTCTGTAACTGGGGACAAGTATTTATGAATAAGACTTAGCTTAGCATTATTCATAATAGCAGAAGAGTAAAAATAATGGAAGTGCTCAACCTTAAGATAATAAATAAAATAATGTCAGTGCATCTATAAGCTATAATGTAGCAATTTTAAAAATCAGCAATCTGAAACAATAATGATGTAGAGAATGCTCACATCATATCTTGGGCAACTAAAAGCAGACTATAAATATGATATGCCAGTTTTATTATGATATACACATAAAAAATAAGATTGGAAGAAATATACCAAAATGTATGGAGAGATTATGGTTGAGTGTTTTAAAATAGCCTTTTATATGTTTGACTCCAAATTTTTCTACAATGAGAATGTTTTTATTTTTTTAAAGATCGTATTTATTTATTTCTTTTTAGAGAGAGTGGAAGGGAGAAAGAAAGAAAGGTAGAGAAACATTGATGGATTGCCTCTTGGCTGGCAACCCAGGCATGTGCCCTGACTGGGAATTGAACCTGTGACCTTTTGGTTCATGGACTGATGCTCAATCCACTGAGCCACTAGCTAAGGCAGAGAATATCTTATTTTATAATCAGAAAAAAACTGGTAAAGCCTCTCCATTTAGATGCTATTCCCTTCTGTGGAATTTTATAGCTTTTTATAAATTTGTTAGGTTACTTTTCACATTCTACCTTGTGTTATAAATATCCTTAAGCCTATCTAATTTTACTTTTTCTTTTACAAAAATGTTATTTATTTACTTATTTTTAGTAAGAAGGAAAGGGAGAGAGAGAAACATAAGAAACATCAATATGAGAGAGAAACATCAATCAATAGCCCTAACTGGGAACCAAAGACTCAATCTAGGCATGTGCCCTGACCAGGAATCACACCAAATTTTTGCTTTGCAGGATGATGATGTCCAATAAATTGAGCCACACCAGTCAGGGCTTATTGTACTTTTTCAATTTTAATTTCTTGACAACAGAGCTCTCATCTCATACATTTTGTAAAGATTATTTATTTATTTGTTTGTTGGTTTGCTTTTAGAAAGAGGGAAGAGGGTAGAAAGAGAGGAAGAGAACCACACCAGCCAGGGCACATCTCATACGTGTTTTGATCCCCAGTCCTGGGACAGTGCAAGTGTGACAGATGCTTGATAAGTATTAACCAGTTGTTGCCAATCAGTAGCACAGATCCCTTGTCACCAGGTTTTCTGAATAAGAGATGCCAGAAATTTGGATTTTGGTAGAATTCCCATGATTTTTAATCATATAAATATTCAGAGTTCAAAGTTTTTTTTTTCTTTTTCAGTAAAATAAATATAAGAAGAAAGTGTTTACAAATAAACATTATAGGAATAGTGCTATCTTCTTTCCATGCAGAATTGACTGGTTTGGAATTTCTGGAACCTGAAAACATCCCTGGACCTCATTTACCAAAGTAATACTCTGTGTGTGTTCACCTAGTCACATTTAGTACCCAAACATTGTTTACTAAACAAACAAAAGAATAAGTCAGAAGCTGCTAACTAGAAAATGAACTACTGGGAAAATTTTGTTTCTGTATATCTAGTTGTTCGCTTAAAAAAATTAAATGCCCTGGCTGGTGGCTCAGTGAGTAAGGCACCAGCCTGTGAACCCAAAGGTCACTGGTTTGATTCCCAGCCAGGGTACATAACCAAGTTGCAAGCCAGGTCTCCAGCCAGGTCCCTAGCTGGTAAAACGCAACCATACATTGCTATTTCTCTCCCTTTCTTCCTTCCTCCCTGTCCTTCTCTCTAACAATGATGAATAAAATATTTTTTAAAAAATGGGGTACACTAAGATCCTGCGGATTAGGTTCCTCTGGGGTGAACAGGGAACTTTTAAAATGAGAGCCAGAAAAGGAACACTTGCGTCAGGATTTAGAGGGTGCAGGAAGGATGCATAGAACGTTCCTAGCTAAGGAGATGGAGTAAGGGGGTCTTAAAGTCAAGAAGAAGAGCATGTCAAAGATATGTAAGTGTCAAAACGCAGAGGTCACAGAGGGAAGGACAGAGCTTGTGCAGGCTGGGGCTCAGGGCCAGGAGCAGATCAGACTCAGGGCTGGAGAGAGACTTGGGTCTGATCACAATGGGCCTTCTGTTCTGTGCCACCTAAATACTTTGTGCTGGGCATGCTAGTCAGGATGCCTGTCATTCCAGCCTCCATGTCCAGGCAAAATTGTGCCACCCACTCAGGGAAGCTGGAATAAGCTGCTCTTAGAAACAATAACAAAACTTGTATCCAAGTATTTTATTGACACAGGATAAAATGATTTATTTGTATGTGTTTAGTTTAAATGAGTTTTGACAAATGTATTTACCCCCACCACAATTAAGCTATAGAACATTTCCATCATTCTAGAGAGTTCCCTTGTGCCCCTTCATATTCGGTGAGGCCCTCCCCTGGTCCCTAGGCCCTGACAATTCCTCATCTGCTTCCTGTCACTAACTTGCCTACTAGAATTTCATATAAATGGATCATCCCATATGTAGTTTCTGTGTCAGGCTTATTTCACCCCCAATGCCTAATGTTTTGGAGAGTAATGCTTGTCGTAATATATATATATCCCTTTTACTGCTGAGTGGTATTCCTATGTATGGATGTGTCACAGTTTTTTCAACCATGGTAAACATCAGATTGTGTCCAGGTGGGATGGTTTTATGTATAAAGCTGTACGTTCTTATATAAGTCTTTGTGTGTGCATGTGCTTTCATTTCTTTTGGGTAGGTAGCCAGCAGTGAAATTGTTGGATCCTAGGGTAAATGTACATTTAACTTTTTATTTTTTATTTATTTATTTTTAAAAATATTTTCTTTATTATTTCCAGAGAGAGGGGAAAGGAGAGAGGCAGAAAGGGAGAGAGATGTCCCTGGCTGGTGTGGCTCAGTGGATTGGAGCTGGCCTGTGAACCCAAAGGTCGCTGGTTCGATTTCCCAGTCAGGGCACATAAGCAGGTTGCAAGCCAGGTCTCTAGCCGAGTCCCCAGCTAGAGGCAGGTGAAAGGTGGAACCATACATTGATGCTTGTGTCCCTTTTTTCCTCTCTCCCTGCCCTTCTGTCTGAAAATAATGAATAAAATCTTTTTTAAAAAATGTTTAAATTGCCAAACTCAGAGAGAGAGGGAAGAAAGGGAGGGGATAAAAGAGGAAGAAAAGGGAATATGTACTAGCCAACATCCTTCCTGGGGCCAATGTGGGGAATTGTGGTGGGGGAAAGCAGCCAGATGATCTAGGTGAGGGAAGGAAATGTGGGGCATCCCTATGTCACTCATCCACACACCCACATCTCCATTCCAGCCCAGGCCACCATGGCCACCTAGTGCAGGTCACCCTCCCAACATGTGAGCCATGTGGAATAGTACATGTGACCCGAGGAGCCCTCATGAAAATGCCAGGACAGGTTGGGCCAAGAGTCCTCTGAGGCCTGGGAACAGGCAGTCTAGGGCCTCCAGGGAACAGGCCTAGGGAAGGCAGAAGATGGGACAGACAGGGTGGGAGGTCAGGGCTTGTGGAAAGGCAGCACCTAGCTGGCCTTTAGGGGGGCTCGAAGGGGACAACTGGGCTCTGAATGGAGCCAGCTGCCTGGTGAGCGCCCCTGCCAGGTCCCAAAAGAGGCCCGTTGTTGCACACCCAGGATGCTAGGTTCTGGCCAGGCAGCCAGTCCCTTGCAAACCTTGGAGGTGTGAAAGGGAGGATGGAACTCTGACTAAACTGCACAGTAACAAAAGCCAAGGGGGAGGGGAAGAATAACAGTCCTGAGGCTTCAGTGAGGGCCCTCCCCAACCCACAGTCCTCATGCCCCCGCTTTAGAAGCTCGGGAGAGGCCCCAGGTTGGTGTGGCCGCCCCAAGTCCCCTGGTGGGGCTACGCACTTAATCTGAGGCTGATGCTGGGCTGCACTCTGCCAGCAATGCCCTCCATCCGGGAGCAAAGGTTCCAGAACATTTTGTAAAATAAGAACACAGTGGTTTTCAGCGTGGAGACATTAATAAGCTGTTCCTAATGGGCTTCCTGTTGAAGTCCTCAGGGCACCTGCTTGCTGCAAG
Organism: Noctilio leporinus; assembly: GCA_004026585.1. Lineage (NCBI taxonomy): Eukaryota > Metazoa > Chordata > Mammalia > Chiroptera > Noctilionidae > Noctilio > Noctilio leporinus. The sequence goes on from PVIW01003758.1 coordinate 5,962, forward strand.
CTCCTCCTGGATCCAGCCTACCTTGACCCTGGGCCAAGTTGGCACAGGAGGTGCAGATAACATTGGGAAGCATAGGAACAAATCTTCAAAGGCAAACCTGCCAAACCAGATGAGTCTTTTGTGAAACTCCCAGGCCAAAGCTCTGAGCCCTCAGGCCTCTCTGTGCACCTGGCCCTGGTTTGATCTCTGAGGTGGTTGCTGTTCCCTTTTGCAACTGCTTTCAAGTCCAGTTTCGGCTCCAGGTTGCATCCTGAGAACCCTTTCTGCAGGCCCCTTCTTGTGTAATCTGGAAGACCTTGACCTTTCCCAGTTGCCACATGCCCACTTTTGTTTTCTGCTCACCTAGATGAAACACCTGGAGCAGCAGTTTCACAAAACAGCCTGTCAGTGCCCACCGCAGATGGACTTTGTCCCAAGCTCTGTTCTGTGAAAATTGCGTATGTGTGTATGTGTGAGAAGGCACATGAGTGTGTTTTACATACTTAGTCATGATGTTCAAGTTTTCAGATCTTTTGCTTTCTGATTGAACTTGATGTGATACAACTTTGGTGAAAAACGTTTGCTTGCACAAAAAGACACACATTATGCCTCTCCTTATATGCAGTACACAAGAGTAGTCAAATTTATTGAGACAGAAAATAGAACAGTGGTTGCCAGGGCCTGAGGGGTTGGGGGAATGGGGTGTTGTTATTTAATGAATACAGAGTGGCAGGTTTGCAAGATGCAAGAGTTCTGGAGATTGGCTGTACAACCATATGAATGTACGCAGCACTACTGAACTCTGCACTTCAAAATGGATAAAATTTTAGGTTAAGTGCATTTTACCACAATTGAAAAACAGTTTGCTTGGACTATAGAAGATGGTGAATATTTTGTAGCTTTGTAAGACCCTAACAGTGGCTGCTTTTGTGTATAAAGATAGTTATCAAATCCAAGCTCTTTGCAGGATCAGAAGTTAGGATGCATCATGCATGTGGTTAGAATGATACAATGAAGGTGTTACAGGCACACAATGTGGCACATCCCAGTGGATATGTGGCCCCAAGGGAGACATACCTAGACCCCAGCAGTCTGAGTTTTGCTTTTTGCCAGAAGCTGCTACCATGGGCTGCCCTTCCTCTTTGTTTCTAAGGCTGCAGGACAGAGAGTATCTCTATTTTGAAGAGGGAACTTTCAGTGCATATTTACTTTGTACTAAGACGTATCAGGACCACATTTTACGAGAAGGCTTTGTTTTATTTGCTATTACTCTTGGAAACAAAAGATATATGAAAACTGTTTTGGGTCCTGACCAGTGTGGCTTAGCTGGTTGGGTTGTTGTACTGAATAATGAAAAGTCACCAGTTTGATTCCCAGTCAGGGCACATGTCTTGGTTGTAGGCCTGGTCCCTGGTTGGGGCACATGTAAGAGGTAACCATCGATGTTTCTCTTTCACGTTGATATTTCTCTCCCTCTGTTTCTCCCTCCCTTCTCCTCTCTCTAAATAAATAAATAAAATATTTTTTTTAAAAGAAAATTGTTTTGGTTTTAATACAGAATAGTTTTTATTTTTAAGTTTTATTTATTTATTTATTTATATTTTATTTATTATCTTTAGAGAGGGGGGAAGAGAGAGAGGCAGAGAGGGAGAGAGACATCCATGTATGGTTGCCTTTCACCTGCCTCCAGCTACAGAGCTGGCTGGAGACCTGGCTTGCAACCTGGGTATGTGCCCTGGCTGGGAATTGAACCAGTGATCTTTGGATTCACAGGCTGGTGCCTTACCCACTGTGCCACCAGCCAAGGCCCCAGAATAGTTTTTTAAAGTATATTTTACTGATTGTGCAGTTACAGTTGTCCCAATTTGTTTTCTCTTTGTCCCCTTCACACAGTTCCCTCTTCCCTCCAGCAGTCCCAGCCCCCTTAGTTCATGTCTATGGGTTGTACCTGTATGTTCTTTGGCTTCTCCCTTTCCTATATTATTCTTAACATCCCTCTGTCTATTTTTTACCTACCAATTATGTTCCTTAATCCCTGCACCATTTCCCCATTTCTTCCCCTTCCCTCCAAATGATCCTTTTACCTATGATTCTGTTCCTATTCTGGTCATTTGCTTAGGTTTGTTTGTTTGTTTGTTTGTTTTTTTTTTTTAGATTCTGTTGTTGATAGTTCTGAGTTTGGTGTTGTTTTAATGTTTATGTTTGATCTTCTTTTCCTTAAATAAGTCCCGTTAACATTTTTTTTTTTTAATGGATGGGTTTTTTTGTTTTTTTTTTTTAAGATTTTATTTCATTATTTTTAGAAAGAGGGGAAGGGGGAGAGGCAGAGAGGGAGAGAGACATCAATGTGTGGTTGCCTTTCACCTGCCTCCAGCTATAGGCCTGGCTGGAGACCTGGCTTGCAACCTAGTTATGTGCCCTGGCTGGGGAATCGGCGGCTTATCCACTGTGCTACCAGCCAGGGCTCCGTTAACATTTTATATAATAATGGCTTGGTGATGATGAAGTCCTTTAGCTTTATCTTATCAGAGAGGCACTTTATCTACCCTTCTGTTCTAAATGATAGCTTTGCTGGATAGAATAATCTTGGTTGTAGGTCCTTGCTTTTCATTTTGAATACTTCTTGCCTGCAAAGTTTCTTTTGACAGATCAGCTGATAGTCTTATGGGAACCCCTTTGTAGGTAACTCTTTTTTTTCTCTTGCTACTTTTTAAGATTCTGTTTTTACCTTTAATCTTTGGCATTTTAATTATGATGTGTATTGATGTGGTCCAATCTGAATCTAGCTTTTTTGCTAACATTTTCATTAGAGAGGCTTATATTACTAAAAAACTCCGAAGTTAAGCATCATTTTGGGGAAGAGCCAGGGAAGACATAGAAGAGGAAAGGAAAGAAGGTGTTAAAATCATGTATTAGAGTAGTCACCTAGTGCCTTTGGCTACTTGGACATTAATTCCAGAAGCATCCTTATAATTATATTAGAGATCTCTCAAATTACAGGCCACAAATATCCACTTTCAATGTTGAATAATTCTACAAAGATGCTTGTTAAAATGCTTTCCAAATTCCAGAATAAGAATATGCCTATTTAACTTGGTGAGGTCAGGCCAGCTTTACACCCAGGGGATCTGTTAGGTGGAATTTGAAGCAGCTGCTTCACGGATTCATTTAAGCAAAAGCTTTGGTTTCTTGGATGGCAGAGTCCGCAGCGAGGAAACCACGTGACTGCCCAGAGCCACCGAGTCTTTTCAAGGACGGCCAGAGGATTTCGATGTGGCTACTTCAAGATCCTCCCCACTCCAGAGGGACTGTGTCACTTGTCCCCTGGTGAAGTGAGGGCTCCCTTGTGATTCTGATGGGCAGCCAGGCTAGAGAATGAACCTAGAATTAGCTGACAAGAGGATGATAACTTTGATTTCACCTCTGTACAAGTCTTTCTTTTTTTTTCAAGTCTTTCTTGTACAGGACCCGTAGGGGAGACAGGCAAAGCAAAAGAAAAAAGCTGGTGGGTAAAAATATTTTGGTGACCTGATAAATATTTGCTATAATTCCAACCAAATTTAAGAGTTTTTAAAGTGTTTTCAAGGACATTCTCCCCTTTGCACCCTACAATCCCGGGAGTAGGTATTGTCATTATGTTTATGGTTGAAAACACTGGTTTAGAGAGATCAGGTGAGGGGCCCAGCTGGTAAGAGGTGGAGCCAGGGCTCAGACTGGCCTAATCCATCTGTCCCTTTGTTCAGAGCCTGAAACAATTCTCTTCTGTAAGGGCCAATCCATTCTATTTTTTGTTCTCTGCTGCCATTCAGCTAGCTTGGTTCTTTTCTTACTCTTTTTTTACTTACAGTGTAAACTGAGATCAGTGTAATTTCTGAGAAAATAGAAATTAACAGGGCAGCCAGCCTGAGAGTGGAAAGTCAGGGACATACTCAATCGGCCTTGAAGCATGAAACACTTCCAGATGCCAAAATCACTTACCGCCTGCTTCATTTCGTTTGGCAGGGCTAAAATTAAATACTGCTTTCCAGTTGCTGTGCTGGGAATTGAATTTTGCATCTTCATTAGACTAGTTGGAAATGACCTTGAAAGATAGAAGAACCTCAATTTTGTGTTATTTGGTAGAAAATAGCATCAAGAAAATATTGACACTTGAAAACAGGTTCATTTGTGGATTCATGGAGGGATTTTTTTTTTAAGCATAGATTTTCTTTGAAAACAAGCAAAGTTCAAATGTATAAAAGTGATCTCTTCAGTGACAAATAGACAAGAAAGAAAGAAAAGACAAGAAAAAGAAAATTTCAAGCAAGATCATGTTTTCCATAACTACTTAAGAACTGCTGCCACCTCATGGAAAATTTTTAGAAACCTCCAGTTTAGCCAAGAATCTAAGTTTGCCGTCTTCCACAGCCTTCCGCCAGTCATTGCTACTGTGTCAGTGTTCCTCAGACCAAACCCCTGGGAGCCTTTGGCCTGCAAATGGTAGTTTTTATGTCATTGCGCGTCAATGCAAAAGTGTTAGAAATAATGTGATTAGAAATCAAGAAATAGGGGGAAAGCCGGGGAAGGGAAAAGATGAGGAGCTAGCGAGGAGGAACCATGGACACGGACAATGAGCTGGGGATTGACTGAGGGGGGGAGAGGGGGAGGGGAGAGTAAAGGGGGAAAAAATGAAACAATTGTAATACAACAATAATAAATTAACTTTAAAATAATAACATTTAAAAGAAATCAAGAAATAATACTTGTTTCAAACTTGTTCAGTGTAAATACTTTTCATTAAAATTGAGATTTTAAAAACTTCTCTTTTAAAGAAAGAAATATCACTTCAGCTATAATTGAAATGAGCAGAGAGGACATAGGGGTTGACAAAACTGTTCCCTATCTTTCTTCACCCTGTTAATTTAGAAGAACACTTCTGTAACAAACAGACCAATGCTAGCTGAACACTTTGAGTCCCTTCATGCCTGCCTGCTTTCACATGTACCTGAAATGACCTTCCCACAGTTGGATTTGACTGAATTTCTTTTTCAGGGGTTAGCTAAAAAATGGCTCCTTTGTGGAAACATTTTCAACTCATTCTGGTTTCTCATTGCCTTCTCTGTTTCTGCAAAACTTCCTGCCTATTGCCAGGGTCCTATATATATATATTTCTTTTTAACAACAACAAAAAAATACTTTATTTATTATTTTTAGAGAGAGGGGAAGGAAGAGAGGCAGAGAGGGAGAGAAGCATCAATGTACAGTTGCATTTCACCTGCCTCCAGCTACAGACCTGGCTGGAGACCTGGCTGGAGACCTGGTTTGCAACCTAGTTATGTGCCCTGGCTGGGAATCGCACCAGCAACCTTTGGGTTTGCAGGCCAGCTCCTTAGTCAGGGTCTTATTTATTGTTACAGTATTTACTGCCAGAGCACCTTATATGTTTTAATGTGACAGTTTTGCAGAGGGAATGAATAACATTCATTCATTCATGAGCTCACACTCCACCGTTCAAATCCTGATTCTCTTATCACTAGCTGTATAACCTTGGGCAACTTCTCCTCACTACAGAAGGAAGGTAGTATTATCACCTCAAAAAGGCTTGTCTGTGGTGAGCCTTAAATGAATGAATATTCAAGTGCTTAGATCAGAGTCTGGCACAGAGGGAGCACTGTGGAGGTGTGAACTCTGGCTGCTACTGCCCACATTGTAATTGTCCATGAGCACATCTGTCTCTCCCCCACCAGACTGGCTCCTGCCGAGAAGGATGGGCTTTGTTCATTTCTGATGTCCCAGTGCTGAACAGAGTGTGTTTAGCAGGGCTCCATTGTGTTTGGTGGATGCAGGTGTGTGCAAATGAGACATTTAAAACCTCATTTTCCACACAAATATTATCACAATAATGATCTCAGAGTGACTGTGTGTGTGTGCTGGAGCCGTAGCTCTCTCACCACTGCCCTAACATGTTCTAGCTCTGCAAGCCAAGTCCAGCCCCGACATGTACGCATTATACTAGGCTGCAGTGATGCCAGGCTCCAGGCAGCCTCCGGCATGCAAAGTTAACAACAGCTAATCTGTAACCTAGAGCACAACTGGTGATGTGCACATAATAGGAATGCATCTGTGTCTGAAGTCCAACTGGGAAGTAAGTTGGACCCCAAGCCACAGACACTGCCGGGTACCTCCTAATTTCTCTCCATCTTCCCTGTCTTAGTCATTGTGTTAGTTTCCTAGGGCTGCTGTAATGAAGGACCATGAACTAGGTGACTTAAAATTGTCAGAAATATATTGTCCCAGAGTTCAGGAGGCCGAAAGTCCAAGATAAGCATGTCAACAGGGTTGCTTCCTTCTGAGCACGGTGAGGGAGAATCTGTTCCAGGCCTCTCCCCTCGCTGCTGGTGGTTTCCCAGCAATCTCAGGCATTCCTTTGCTTTCACGTGGCATTCTTCTGCGTCTCTGCCTATGGTCTTACACTTCTAAGTGTCTTTCTGTGCCCAAATTTTCTCTCTTTATAAAAACATCAGTCATATTGGATTAGGGCCCACGCTAATGACATCATTTTAACTTAATTACCTCTGTGAAGACCCAATTTCCAAATAAGGTCACATTCTGAGGAACTGAAGATGAGGATTTCCACACGTTTTTGGGACAACACAATTCAACTCATAACAGTTTTAGAGAAGATTTGGAGATATTACTGCTGGAGGATTGGCAGAATTGTCACATTTTTGTGCTTCATGAATGAAGTTAATGTAATCTAGTATTTCAAAATTTGGGCTACTATTTTTTCCAGTTTTATTGACATGTAATTGACATACCACATTGTATAAGTTTAAGGTGTACAGTATAATGATTTGACTTACTATATTGTGAAATACTGTTTGGTTTTAAAAGGGCATAGGAATCAGCACAAACGTTCATTAATGGCTTATTTATAATGGTCAAATAGAAGAAAAATCCAAATGTCCTATGGCAGGAGGATGATTAAGTGGATGATGTTGATGATGATGATCACAAACATCCTCCATGGCTTATTTTGTGCCAAAGCTGTGCCAATGACTTTATCTTGATAAAAGGCATCTACAAAAACTCCTGCATCTAACATTATAATTAATAGTAAGAGACTAGGGAAGAAGAAGAAATGAAAGTCATCAGATTAGAAAGAAAGAACTAAGTTACTTCTACTTGCACCTGACATGATGGTGTATCTATAAATCCTAAGGAGCCCATAAATACACACACATACACCCCTATTGGAGCTAATAAATGAATTTAGGAGGATTACAGGATACAAGACCAAAATAAAAATAAATAAATAAACCATATTTCAATCCAAAAATGAAATGAAGAAAATAATTCTACTTATTATAGCATCAAAAAATATATATTTATTTATTTAATCCTCACCCAAAGACTTTCTTTCATTGCATTAGAGAGATTGAAAGAGAGAGAGAGAGAGGAACATCGATGTGATAGAGAAACATTGATTGGTTGACTTCCCCTAGGCACCCTGGCCAGGGACCGAACCCATAGCCTGGGTATGTACCCTGCTTAGTAATGGAACCTGTGACCTTTCGGTCTAAGGAACATCCAACTAACTGAGCCACATTGACCAGAACAAAAATAAAATATTTAGGAATAAATTTTTATTTTTTCATGTATTATTATTATTATTTTATTTTATTATTTAAAAAATATTTTACTTATTATTTCCAGAGAGAGGGGAAGGGAGAGAGGCAGAGAGGGAGAGAAACATCAATGTATGGTTGCCTTTCACCAGCCTCCAGCCACGGACCTGGCTGGAGGCCTGGTTTGCAACCTGGTTATGTGCCTTGGCTGGGAATTGAACCAGTGACCTTTGGGTTTGCAGGCCAGTAGCAATAAATTTTTAAAAGGAAATGTAAGATCTTTAAACTGAGGACTCTAAAATACCCATTAAAGAAATTAAGCAGCCCTGGCTGGTGTGGCCCAGTGGACTTGTGAACCAAAGTGTTGTAGGTTTGATTCCTAGTCAGAGCATATGCATGGGTTGCAGACCAGGTACCCACTTCCAGGTGTGCAAGAGACAACCACATATTGATGTTTCTCTCTCTGCCTCCTCCTCTCTCTGAAAATAAACACATAAAATCTTAAAAAAAAAAAAAAAAAAAAGAATTAAGGAGTTCTTCCTGATAAGATGTTGGAGTGGGCGTGCACACACAGACACAAGCAGTTCTATTCTATCATTCTCTAGAAGGTCATAACTAAACATGAGGTGTTCTCAGACTCTCCTAAGGTTATCTATAAAATAATGAATATTTTCAAAATAAAATCATTATTATACTTTGTTTATATATATCTATATATATATATAAGGCAGGTTGCCTTTCACCTGCCTCCAGCCACAGACCTGGCTGGAGACCTGGCTTGCAACCTGGTTATGTGCCCTGGCTGGGAATGGAACCAGCAACCTTTGGGTTCGCAGGCGGGTGCCTTATCCACTGTGCTACCAACCAGGATGGGTGAATAAAATCTTTTAATAAATAAAATAACATGAAGTTTTTAAAAAAAATTCAGATTTAAGAAACAAGTAGCATGAAAAATGTCTGTCCAATAATTTGCTCTTAAGAACAATACGAAAAATGAAAGTAAGGAAAACTTCAATTAATGTAAAGTTAGCGCATGTTCATGGATCAGAAGACTTAATTTTATTAAGATGACAATACTCCTCAGATTGACTTATAGAGTTAAAGCAATTACTATCAAAAAACTAGCTAGGCCCTGGCTGGTAGCACAGTGGATAAGGCGCCGGCCTGCGAACCCAAAGGTCACAGGTTCGATTCCCCAGCCAGGGCACATAACCAGGTTGCAGACCAGGTCTCTAGTCAGGTCTGTGGCTGGAGGCAGGTGAAACACAACCATACATTGATATCTCTCTCCCTCTCTGCCTCTCTCCCTTTCCCTCTTTCTAAAAATAATAAACAAAACAAAAAACTAGCTAGCTAGTTTTTTACAGAAATTGAGAAGCTGGACCTAAGTTTATCTGGAAATGTAAAGGACCTAGAATAGTCAAATGAAAGAACAGAGTTGGAGGACTTACTATTTCCTGATTTCAAAACCAGCACAAAGTTATAGTAATAAACAGAGTGCAGTACTGGCATGAGAATAAACATATATACATGTCTTACATATATATGAGGTCTGTCCCAAAAGTATTGGCTGTGCAAACTGTTTTAATAATATTGACATTGGCTCAATACTTTCTGGACAGACTTCATATATACATATATATGCATATGCATAAGTATGTGCGAATGTGTGTGTATGTATTGAGAGCCCAGAAATAAACTCTCACTTTTATGATCAGGTAATCAATAAAGTTGCCAAGACCATTCAGTGGGGGAAAAAATAGTCTTTTCAACAAATGGAGCTCGTACAATTGTATATATACATGCAAAAGAATAAAACTAGATGCATATTTTACACCATATCCAAAAATTAACTCAAACTGGGACAAAGACCTAAATGCAAGAGAGAAAAATCGTAATAATCTTAGAAGAAAACAGATTAGGCCATGGTTTCTTAGACATGACAACTAAAGCATAAGCAACAATAATTAAAATAGATAAATTAGACATCATTAAAAATATTTTAAATTATGCTTTAATAAATACCATCAAGAAAATGAAAAGACAACCCACAGAGCAGGGGAAAGTTTTTACAAACTATATATCTGATTAAGAAACTTGATTCTAGAATATATAAAGAATTTTTATAACTCAATAATAAAAAGGTAACCCAATTAATAAATAAGCAAAGGACTCAAATAGCTATTGCTCCAAAGAAGATATAAATGGTCAATAAGAACATTAAAGGTGATCATCATCATCAGCTATCAGCAAATCAAAACCACAATTAAATACAATTTCACACCCAAGAAGATAGCTAAAATAACAAAGATAGACAATAACATGTATTGACAATGATATGGAGAAATTGGTACCCTCTTACACTGAAAGTAGGAATGCAAACTACTGTAGCCATTTTGGAAAGTAATCTGACAGTTCCTCAAATGGTTAAGCATATAATTACCATATAATGCAGCAATTATCTACCCAAGAGAAATAAAAACATGTCCAAAGCCCTGGCTGGTAGCACAGTGGATAAGGTGCCGGCCTGCGAACCCAAAGGTCGCAGGTTCGATTCCCCAGCCAGGGCACATAACCAGGTTGCAAACCAGGTCTCCAGTCAGGTCTGTGGCTGGAGGCAGGTGAAATGCAACCATACATTGATGTCTCTCTCCCTCTCTGCCTTTCTCCCTTCCCTCCTTTCTGAAAATAATGAAATAAAATCTAAAGGAAAAAAAAAAAAAAGTCCATACAATAATTTGCACATGAATGTTCAGTTAAATATTTACAATTAAATGAATGTTTGTCCTCATCCAAAATTTGTATGTTGAAACTTATTTCCCAAACCTGATATATGGGTGGAGCCTTTGGTAGGTCACGAAGGAGGAAACCTCATGAATGGAATTAGTGCCCTTTTGAAAGAGACCCAGAGAGCTCCTTCTCCACTTCCATTAGGTGGGCTCAGTAAGGAAGTGCGTCTTACCACACATGGAACCTACTCCCTGAGATCATGAACAGCCCTCCTTCTATCTTAGCTTGTTTGAGTCAAGGTAGTTTTTGCTGTCTGACAAAAGTATCCCAACTAACTTAATATGCATAGAAGAAAAAGTGGAAGGAAATGTATAAAAATGTATAAGTAGCAATTACCTTTCAGTGGTGGGATTATGGGCTTTTAAAATTTTCTTCTGTATATAGCTTTATTTTCAAATTTTTCTAAAATCAGCATGTATTACACTTTTAGTCAGGGCAAAACTACATTTTTAAAAGAAAAGGGACATACAAAAGAATATGTGGTAGCCAGCCACCAGGGGAACATGGCCCACAATGCTGCCTGTCTCCCAGTGCTCACATCCTATATAAGGCAGAAAGGATGCCTTTAGGTTATAAAAGACTGGCTTCTGTTTTGGGTACTCACTTTCTCTCTCAAAAATTCTTTCGGGGGGAAGCACACTGCAGTGTTGTGACTAGTCCTATGGACAGGCTCATGTGCTGGGAAACTAAAGCCCATAGCCATCAAGGGACTAAGGTCTGCTAACAGCGACATGAATGAGCTTGGATGTGGATTATCTCGTCCCAATTCTACCTTCAGATGACTGCAGCCCATCCAACAGTTTGAGCAAAACATCCTAGCAGACTCTGATTTGGAACCATCCATTTAAGCACTCCTGGATTTGTGACCCTCAGAATTATATTACATAATAAATGTTTGTTATTTTAAGTTTCAGGATAATTATTTTATAGCAACATACAAATTCTTTCACTCAGTAAAGCCACTTTGAGGAAATCTAAACTTCAAAAACAGAGCACCATTGCCAAAGGATGTATCTACAAGAGTGTTTCTTGCCACTCTGTTTTAGAACAGCAGTTTTCAACCTTTTTCATCTCATAGAAAACATAAAATAGTTACTAAAATTCTGTGGCACACCAAAAAATGTATATTTTTGCTGATCTGACAAAAATAGGTATAATTTTTATTGATTTATAAAAAATAATAGTAATTACCTATTCTTTTTTGCTCCACAGTGACTTTAAAAAAAATATTTATTATTTTTAGAGAGAGGGGTAAGGAGAGAAGCAGAGAGGGAGAGAGACATCTTTCACCTGCCTCCAGCTACGGACCTGGCTGGACACCTGGCTTGCACCCTGGTTATGTGCCCTGGCTGGGGAATCAAACCAGTGACCTATGGGTTTGCAGGCTGCCAAAGTGACTTTTAAAGAAATCCAGTGCCTATATTTGTATATAAGGATTTCTGGTACCAGGAATTAACCAATCAGATGCAACCTTCTTATGCGACCAATAAGATGCAATGTTTTTATATATTCAAAACAGGGCATTCACACCACATGGTTATTGAATTTTTAGCTATTGATTTTTTTTTTTTTTTAACAATCTAAGTGGAAAGAGGTCAGTGCCCCTTACTAATAGTCAGATATTGAATGTTTTAAAAATTCCTACAGCACACTGTGTTCCACTCATGCATACTGGCTGAAAAATCACTGTTTTAGCAGTATATTGGGTACAATTATAAATGACAGTAGTAGCCTTTGTGGGACTATTATGCAGCTTTTAATAGAAATGAGGTAGACCTATATATGTTAATCTAGGAAGAGTCATTTTATATCAAATGCGGAAAAATACTAAGGTACAGAGTAACATGTATGGTACCTGGAGTAGGCATTACCAGGTGTATGTCCCCACTATCATTATTCCCTTCTACCTTATTCACAGGCTATGTGCCCAGATTCAAAAACAAATCTTTAATTCTCAGCTTCCCTTGCAGGTAGGCATGACCACATGATGTACGTCTGGCTAATGAAATACAAATAGTAATGTACAGAAAAGAACTTCTGAGAAAACTCATTTTTCTAGTGGTATGTATTACATGTGCTTTCAGTCACTTAGTATATGCCTTCTGGGTTTTGCCTTCTCTCTTTTTTTGCCTGGAATGAACTCAGTGCTTGGAAGGGACAAAGTCACACTCTCCGAATGGGAAGCATAAGGAGATGGATCATGTACCTTAGCTGCTGCATCAACCTGCATCATCTTTTTTTTAAAAAAGATATTTTATTTTATTATTTTGAGAGAGAGGGGAAAGGAGAGAGGCAGAGAGGGAGAGAGTCATCAATGTATGGTTGCCTTTCACCTGCCTCCAGCTACAGACCTGGCTTGCAACCTGGTTATGCACCCTGGCTGGGAATCGAACCAGTGACCTTTGGGTTCGCAGGCCAGCGCCTTATCCACTGTGCCACCAGCCAGGGCTAACCTGCATCATCTAATGTAACAATTTTCTTATTGAAGCCACTCTTTAGGTGCTGAATGCAGTTCTGATTCCCTTATGACACATTTTCATTTAAAGGAAAAAAGGGAGAAAAAAATTTACATGTGTGTATATGTATGTGATTAATTTTATGCATCTAAGATGAAAAATACATATCTCACCATTAATATTGACAGGTAATAGCAAGGGATTAGATTGGAAGCAAAGGGCAGATCATGAAGTTTTTATTTTTACTTTATGTTCACCTTGTCATATCAAGCATTTGTTAATTTTGTGATAAAATATAATAATGCCCAAAAACTCTGTAAAAAGAAGGAGAGAAAGAAAAGAGGGTATAACAGCATCTGGAAATACCTGTTATCACTTAGCTGGCTCAGGCTAAGGCAAGCTGGGCCCCAGGGACTGGGTGGATGCTGGGCTGAGTGTAGGGGGAGCTAAGTAAGAATGGACGATTTGACAGAGCTCTGTCATTTGAGCTAACAGCACCAGCTTCAGAGTTGTTCAGTGGGCTTTGGTTGGAGGGTCAGGCCCCAACCTATTCACGCAATACTTCCCAGACCTAAGAGACTATCAGAGCTCCCCTGGTGGCAGGAAGCCCAAAGGAACAGATGTAGCCTGGCGAGGAGAGAAGTGGCCAGGGAAAGGCGGGGTCCAGGGTAAGGGGATGAATGCAGGGGCCCTGACCTGTGGCCTAGCACAACTGTAGCATATAAAAGGCTGGCGCAAGCTCCCCAGAGGTGGCTTCTTGCTTTCAGGAGCAGGGCTCAGTTATCCTCCCTGCCTTGGAGGTCTGGGCTTGCAGTTAGAGCTCACTCACTGTTCTCGTTACTGAGCAGGTCTGGGGCCCACAGGAGCCAGGGTCTGACCCAAATCACAAAAAACAGTTGTGCAGCTGATGTGCTCCTAATTTGTCTTCTCAGTCAGTGGCTCTTTGCTTCCTGGGGCCTTCATAGCACCCACTCTGTGCAGCCAGGGGTTGGGGGTGGGAGTGACAGGGCAGTGGTCCGGGATCCGGGCTGCCTTCCCCACCGCTGCCGGCTCCAATTTCCTCTCTTGCCCTAGCCAGGGGCTTCCTGTCCTCTCCCGCTGTCTCAGCAGCTTCCTTATTTCTCTCTAAACATCTTGCACCAAGTGTCTAGATTGCTTTCTGCTCTTGGAAACTCAAGCTGGGACCAAGCAGAGAGCCTCTGGCATTGTTCAAAGCGGTACCATGGAAGGAACTCAGCCTGGCTGGGGGCCGGCATTTTCCTGAGTCTGCCGGACTGCCCTGCTGCCCGCTCCGCCCTCCCCCACCCCGAGGCCTTCTGTTTGCAGATACCAGTCTGGTTCCCAAGGGAGCTTTGCCAGAAAGACACAGGAAGCCTAGTTCATTTGAATTTCAGATGAACAACAAACTTTTTCGGCAGATTATGTCCCACTCATGGCATGGCACATACCTGCACTAAAGAATTATTTGTTGTTTATCTGACATTCACATTTAACGGAGCATCTTGTATTTTAATTTGCTAAATCTGGCAACCTGATCCTAAGATGGCTCAGCTTTCAAAGTTCTAATCAGATTTCCCAGAAAGGAAAGAGGGGGAGGAGGAGACAGCATAAAAGAAAAGAAAAAACGAAAAAACAAAAAAACACAAAAAACCCTTGAAGAGAGCATGTGGGTGACTCACAGCTGCCCCTCAGGTGTGAGGGCGAGGGACCCCCTTGTGTACACAGAGAGGAATCCTGACTCAGCCAATCCTGACTCAGCCAGTAACTTCCTATGGGTCACCCTGGGCAGTGGCTGGGCTCCTAGGCTGGCGCCTGTGGATGCCAACACTCATTCATTCATCATACTTGTCCTGAAAATCCTCTCCACATGCCAGACTCAGGCCTGGGAGAGGAGTGGGACTCGGCCCTTGAGCAGCTGGCCAGCACTCAGCATGTGGTAGACGCAGGCAAGATCCAGGAAGATAGAATTTCTGCTTAGCTCTTTCAGCCTGGGTGTTACTTGGCCCCCACTAGGTCTAGCACCTGCCCTCTGCCTGGTGCCAGTGGCCACTCAGGAATCTGCAGGAGATGCCTACGGGGAGCATCTGCCTAGATGGCTCTTCTCACAGTAGCCAGCAGTGGCACTGCCATCATCCATAAAAAGCCACCCATGCAGCCATTCTTTCTCCAGCAGCTCCAGGGTGGTGGGGGTGAGCTTGGTGAGCAGGAAGGTAGGTATTCTGGAGAGAACTGCTTTCCCTGGACCAGCTGGATTGGGTTGGGTTGAAGCAAGCTTGCGTCTCCTAGACACCCACCTGTGGGTGTCTGGGGGTTTCAGATGACCTGGTGGAGCGGGGATGAAATTGAGGTACGTCTTTGAATGGCAGGCCGAGGATGGTATGGTCAATACTGCCTGCTTTATCCAGCTTGGGTGAATGAGGGGGAAGATGGAAGGAGGGAATTTGATTTTAATGACCGAGGGGTCATCTAGAGGCTGCCATTCTCCACACAGCAGCCAGAGAGCTTTTCAAAGAATATTTTTACAGTGGAACCTCTCTGTTCATGAACTTAATTCGTTCCAGAAGACTGTTTGAGAAGCAGTTTGTTCAAAAACTGAATCACATCAGAGACATGCATGACTGATCACACAGGTGTCAGCATGAAATAGTTGCTGGGTCGAGAACCAACCAAGGTTTCGTTTGACAACCAAGACATTTTTTTCTGTGAACAACTTGGTCAAGAACCGAATTATTCAAGATGGGAGATGTTCAAGAACCGAGGTTTGACTTATTGTGGTAAAATTATAACATTTATGTTAACTATTTAGGTATACAATTGGGTACAGTAGCATTGAGTATATTCACAATGTTGTGTAACCATCACCATTGTTTCTGATGGGGGACTCAGATTTTGGAAAGTTTTAGTTGTGGTTAACAGCTAATAAGAAGCTTAGTAATAGATGTATGTAAAAAGCTACTGTTTCAGGAACTGGAGGAATGACCCACCTTGACTCTAGGTAACCCTAAGCAATTCCACCTTTGTGCCTCAGGAGCTCTGCAAGCCATCAAAATGGTATCTGAGCCATTATACTCCAGGGTGAGATAACCAAGGCCCAGAACACAAAGACTACTGCTCAGGACAGAGATGAAAGAATGCTGCAGCTTTTGACTCATTAACTTTTTCCCTGAATTCCAAACCCCTTACCTGCACTTTTCTTCTCCTTATAAAAAGGGCTTGTTTATATGTAATCTAAGACAGTCTGTTAGGGTACAAATCTGCTGTCTTCTCAGACTGCTGACCATCTGAATAAAGCTCTTATAAAGGTTCAATCCCTGTCTCTGCTTATTGGGTCTGGTAGATGTCAGGCAGCATGAACATCAGCTTTTCCAATTTCATTTCCAAAACTTTTTTCATCATTTCAAACAAATTCTGTACCCATTAAACAATAATTACCCATTCCTCGCCCTTCCCTCTGCAGGGTTCAGAACTAGTTACCCCAAGATGTGCCTCTGTGGTATGCAGATTGTTTTGAACTAAAGGCAATTTGGCTAGAGGGCAAGGAGTTAGAGTTCTGAGGAAATTAAGGCCCAGAAATGCAGATCAATCCTCCGCCCTTCTATCTGTAAAAAGAGATTATCAGAGATGGCCTCCTTTGATTTATCTCTAAGGGCAGGGCAAACTTCTGTTTACTAAGCATCTGCTGTTATCATCCTGCAAGGACCCTTTGAAGCTCCCAGGGCTCATTCCTAGCTCAGGATGTCTTATCTACCTTGGCCCTACTTTCTGTCTCTGAACCTTTCACGCACATGGGGTCTCTGACTTTCTCATGTATGTGGGGGTCCCCTACACACGCACATATTAAATTTGGTTATTTTTCTCTGGACAGTCTGTCTCATTTCTTTTTTGATTAGACCAGCCAGAAGAACCTTGAGGGTAGAAAAAAGTTTGCTCCTCCCCCACACCGCCCAACCTCTGATAGCCTCTAAACTACTTTATCTCTATGAATTTGCGTATTTTAAATACATTATATATGCGAAACCTGTTACTGGAGAAACCCTAGTTTTTCTCTATAATGCAGTAAAGAATTACAGATCAGTGAGCCTATTAGCCTGCACAAAAAATTTATTAATGGATGGGATAGCAAAAACAAGGGTGGCCAAAGGCCGGGGTGGCAAACTTTCCCTAATGTAGCCAGAGGCCTGGGCGGGAGAGCCAAGGGGCCAAGTGAGAGAGAATCCTTTGTTCTGAGCACTTATATAGTTGGTGGGATGAGAGGGAGGAGGTTACTTGTTGAAAGGGTGGTGCCTACTTGCTGGGGCGGCTCAGTGGATTAGCTCGGGCCTGCAAACCCAAGGGTCACTGGTTCGATTCCCAGTCAGGGCACATAACCAGGTTGCAAACCAGGTCTCCAGTCAGGCCCCCAGCTGGAGGCAGGTGAAAGGCAACCGCACGTTGATGTTTCTCTCCTTTTCTTCTTCCCTCCTTGTCCTTCTCTCTAAAAATAATGAATAATAATAATAAAAAGGTGGTGCTAGTTTTCCAGGACTGCAGCATGGATGCCTAAAGGTATTAATGGGCTTCTTCCTTTAGGTTCTGTGGGCCCTTTCCTACCTTTAGGGCCTTGGAATGCCTTTCCTGCTTTGGGATGTAAACAGTCTCAAAGGTTTTTCTTCCCAGATAGTGGAAACAATACATAGAATTCCAAGGATTTTTCTCCTCCCTGGCTAACTAACAGTGTTTCCTGTGATATTGGAACACCTGGCAAATATTATCAGACCAGGCCCAGGGCGGCTGGGTTAGTGGGTGAGACATATCTTCCTCTGCTTCTAGCCTCCTGTAACAGAACCATACAATATTTATCCCTTTGTGTCTGACTTCTTTGACTCAACATATTTTCAAAATGCATCCATGTTGTAGCATGTGTCAAAACTTCATTCCTTTTTATAGCTGAATAATTTTCTACTGTATGGATATAGCATATTTTGTCTATCACTTCATCTTTTGGTGGACACGTGGGCTGTTTTCACCCTTTGGCTATTATGAATGAAGCTGCAGTGAACACTGATACACAGTATCTGTGTATTGAGTCCCTGCTTTCAATTCTTCAGGGTATATGCCTAGAGAGAAATTGATGGGTGGAAAAGAGAAACTCTCCTGTGTTTCTCCTCTATTCTACTACAACACTCTACACTGTGGTCACCACATGTGTGGGGTTTTCCCACACCAAGTAATTGTCAAACGCCCTACAATTTAATTCAATTCTAACACTACCTGAAGATAGCCTGAGATGCCACAGGTTAAAGGCTCAGTCCCTCAAGACTGCCCCTCAGATACCAACTGCCAGGTGAGGTTGTCACCTGTGTTGAGGTACTGGCTATAAATTGGAGGTTCCCATTCTTAGGCATAAAACCTAGTTTCTCGGAATCCAGGCATAATTTTAGCAAACCTCATTAAATCTGCTGCCTCCTCAGTAACTGCTGATGATAGCAACCACCTGTGTCCTTCAAAGATATCTTGGTTTGCTGACCAGGCCTGTGTCCTTCAAGGATATCATAGCCTGCTGGTGAGAACCTAGGAACTCCCTTCTTGTAGTAAGCCTCTCTGTTCTCAGAGCCAACTCCCCCAAAGCCATCAACAGAGAATCTCTTTAACCCCCTTCCCCCACCCCTTTCAAAAACCTATGCCTTTCTTTTGTTAGCTGCTGACACCTTCCTGCCTTCCTGGTTGGTCTCAGCCAGTTTGTGTAGCTGGCCAAATAAATCGTTTAAACTCATGGCCTGTTCCCTTGTCGTTTCTCCTCTCACTCTTGCCGTACCTAACAGCCATGACCCCTTCCGTGGGTTCAGTCATTTGCTAGAGTGGCTCACGTAACTCAAGTAAACAGTTTACCTATTAGGTTTCTGGCTTATTACAAAAGATATTAAAGCATACAAATGAAGGTTCCCATGTCCCTTCATCCTCACCAGATGAAGAGATACATAGGGCAGGGTCCAGAAGGGTCCAGAGCACAGGGACTTCCGGCCCCTTGGAGTTGGAGGGGTGCTGCCCTCTTGGCATGTGGATATATGTTCTTGTTCACAGATCTGGAAGCTCTCTGTACCTGTATTGTGGGGACTTTTTATGGAGGCTTCATTGCCTAAACACCACTGATTAAATCTTTGGCCACTGGGGATTAATTCAATCTCTACCCTCCCCCTTCTCTCCCCGCCTGTCAGGGAGAGGGGCTGAAAGTCCCAACCCTTTAACGACAGGATTGGCTCCATCCTGAAGAGAAGTCCAAAAGTCGCCTCATTTACATAAACCCCGGGGTAGTTGGAAGGGGCTTGTTTTGAATAACAAAAGACACCTTTATTGCTCCCACCATTTAGGAAATTCCAAGGGTTCTGGAAGCTGGTTCCAGAAAGGCAAGTAAAGACCAAAATATATATTTCTTATTATATGACAATATCACAGTGGATCACACAATTCTGTGCGTCGCTTTTTGAAAAAAAGCAGTTGTTTCCCACAGTGACTGCACCATTTTATATTCCCACCAGCGATACATGAATGTTCCTTGTTCCCACAGCCTCATCAACACTTGTTATTTTCTGTTTTGTTTGTTACCACAGCCATCCTAATGGATGTGAAATGGCATCTCACTGTGGTTTGGTTTGTATTTCCTTAATGATTAATGATGCTGAGTGTCTTTTCACGTACTGATTGGCCAAATGTATATTTTCTTTGGAAACAGGTCCACTCAAGCCCAACCATTTCTTAGTTGGGCTGTGCATTTTGTTGTTGTTGAGTTGCAGGAGTTCTTTATATTCTCCACATAGCAACTAGAATTATTTTTTTTTTTTTTCAAGAAAACACAAATTGGATTGTGTCATTCCCTGACCAAATCTCCTTGGAGGTGTCGTGGGGGCTCCGACAGAAGTCTTACTTCTGCTCAACTTGTAGCCGATCAAACCGGGGCCTGTCCACATGTCCCCTTGATGTACAACCCAACAATTAGTGTTGAAGGAAACAGGTTTTATTTACAGGATTCCAACCTGGGGGAATGGGGAGGAGCTGAGAGCACTCCTGCTCAAAGCTCTCTTCTCCCACAAGACCCACCCAGCACTTCCCTGGCTCCCTACCAGGCTCTAAGCCAAAACCATGCCCAGCAGTTCCCCATACCCTTATCTGTTCTTAAGCCAGCTGGGCAAACAGTTCTCCATCCCCTCTGGGAGGTGCACTTGTGGGTTTCAGAGTCGCCATCCTCTCCCAGTAGTATTCCTTCAGGATCCAGGGTACATTGTCCTCAGCCTCCATGTAATAGTTTGGGAAAACATGTGCCATGTTGCGCTGGATCATGGCGAAGTCCCTCCCAGAAGGACCGAATCCCAAGAGGGTGGTTTCTCTGTAAGTCCTTCAGAGAAACAAAATTCTACATTCCGGGTCAGTTCAGCATTCCAGGCATCTCCCACGCATCTGTGCTTCGGTAGGTTATGGCACAGCTCATCAGCTCTCCCCTTGTACCCTTTCCTCAGCCTCATGGCTGCCTTCCTCACCACAGACAGCATGGCGGAATTCCCTTTTACTTCACTACAGCGGGCCACATGGCAGGATCCTGACTACAAACTGCACAGCTGCTTGTTGCTTCCTTTCTCAGGCCTTGTGACCAAACCCCCCTACCTCATGGCTCCTTCCTCACGGCTCTCCTTTCTCTGTCTGCCTGCTCTTCTTTTAAATGTTGACCCAGTGCTTCCTACATATCTGGCTCCTCCTACAATGTGCTACTTTGCCAGTTCTCTCATATCTTTTACCTTCTTTTGGTTGCCATTTTTATTTTTAATTTTTTGTTAAGATTTTACTAATTATTTTTAGAGAGAAGAGCAGGGAGAGAGGAAGAAAGGGAGAGAAACATCAATGTATAGTTGCCTTTCACCTGCCTCTGGCTGGGGACCTGGCTGGAGATCTGGTTTGCAACCTGGTTATGTTGCCCTGACGAGGAATCAAACCAGTGACACTTGGGTTCACAGGCCGGCATCTGTCCACTGAGCCACTAGCCAGGGCCATTGGCTGCCATCTTTAGTCACAGCAAACGTCTTCAGTGCCACACAGGCCTCCACCTCCCCTGGCTATATCAGAGTCACTATACCTTTTCACCTTGGGCAATCAGCTTCCCTTCAGGAAGAAGACTTGGCTATCAACTTGCCATTGTTATCAAAAATATCTTCAACGCAGTATCATCCTCTCTGCCTTCCTCCAACCAAGGTTTGTGCAGGATGTTCTTGGGTACTTCCACTCTGTGCTCCATTACAAACTCTCCAATCTCATGGTTCTCCCTTTCACCACCACCCGACACCTTCACATCCTCCCACCCCCAACCTCAAAGTCTCCAGGAGCTACTCCCTCTCTCTGGAGAGGTTTGATTCCTTCTGCTCTTTGCCTGGCTGACCCTGCTGACCCCTTAGGAGTCAACTTCATGCCCATCTTGGCAGGGGGGGCTTCCCTGGCAGACCCCAGCCATAGTCCTGACACATTGTTCTTTCCTTCACAGCTCTGGTTTTCTTTTGTAATTACATGTTTACTGGCTTGTTATCCACCAGAAACAGGGAGCACAGGGTCTTGGCAGAGCATGTGGGTGAAGCTTCACGAATACTTGTTTAATGACAAATTATCTCTGATGGGCTTTTTAGAAAGACACTGAAATAACTTCCACCCCCTGGCCCTAACAACCAACTCAAGAGGCCAAGTCTCACAAGTTTACTGAAGCCACAACAGGTCACTTTCACAGCCTCTGCAGTCCTTCCTCTTTTCCAGATTCACTTCCAAACCATTCTCTCTCTTTGGGTCCAAAGAACTAGGTGCCTTGGCCATGAGAATGCCCAAGATCCTGAGAGGAGGAAGCCCCTTGGGTCACGGAGAAGGCAAAGGCAAGTATGTGGGCCAACCCAGAGCCCTTGGAGCATGTCCTGTGATAGGAGGTGAGGGCAGCAGTAAGAGAAAGAGTAGGGGAGAGGCAGAAACCAAGTGAGCATAGCCAGACTGCCGCTGTCAGGCTGGTCGCCTGCAGGGCCTCACAGAATGGCAGAGCAGGGAGAGCTTATGGGAAAGGACAAAGCATCATGAGACCGACTGAGCCCTGGCCAGGTGGTTCAGGTCCTCTCTCTCTCTCTAAAATGAATAAACAAATTCTCAGGTGAGGATTTTTGAAAAAATTAAGTGACAGACTAAATGGGAGAAAATATTTCCAAATCTCATACATGATTATGAGTATTTAATATCCAAAATATATAAATAAGGAATTCTTTTGTTTTTTTTTTAAAGATTTTATTTCATTATTTTTAGAAAGAGGGGAAGGGAGAGAGGCAGAGAGGGAGAGAGACATCAATGTATGGTTGTGTTTCACCTGCCTCCAGCCACAGACCTGACTGGAGACCTGGCTTGCAACCTGGTTATGTGCCCTGGCTGGGGAATCGAACCTGCAACCTTTGGGTTCGCAGGCCGGCGCCTTATCCACTGTGCTACCAGCCAGGGTCTCAAGGAATTCTATAGTAAGAAAACAAACAATCCAATTTAAAAATGGGCAAAAAAAAAAAAAAAAAAGGGCAGAAGAGTGCAACAGATATTTATCCCTAAGAAGACACACAGATAGTCATTAGGTACATGTAAAGATGCTCAACATCACTAATCATCAGGCAAATGCAAATTAAAACCACAGTGAAATATCACCTCACATCTATTAGAATGGTTATTATTAAAAACACAAGAAATAAGAAGTACTGGCAAAGGTGTAGAGAAAAGGGACCCCATCTGCACTGTTGATGGGAATGTAAATAGTGCAGTATGGAGGAGCCTCAAAAAATTAAAACTAGCCCTGGCTGGTGGCACAGTGGATAGGGTGCCGGCCTGCGAACTCAAACCTTTGAGTTCACAGGTTCCATTCCCAGCCAGGGCACATAACCAGGTTGCAAGCCAGATCTCCAGTCAGGTAGATGGCTGGAGGCAGGTGAGGGGCAGCCATGCATTGGTGTTTCTCTCCTTTCTTTTTAAAAGATTTTTTTTTAAATATTTATTTTTAGAGAGAAGGGAAGGGAGGGAGAAAGAGAGAGAGAGAAACAGCAATGTGTGGTTGCCTTCCACACATCCAACAGCCGGGGGTGGGGTGGGACGGGACCTGGCCTTCAACCCAGGCATGTGCCCTGACTGGGAATCGAACTGGCAACCCCCTGGTTTGAAGGCCAGTGCTCAATCCACTGAGCCACACCAGCCAGGGCTCTTTTTAAAAGATTTTATTTTATTATTTTTAGAGAGAGGGAAGGGAGAGAGGCAGAGAGGGAAAGAGACATCAATGTATGGTTGCCTTTCACCCGCCTCCAGCTACCGATCTGGCTGGTTGGGGAATTGAGCCAGTGACCTTTGGGTTTGCAGGCCAGTGATAAATGAAATCTTAAAAAATAAAATAAAACTAAAACTATTATGACCTAGCAATTCCACTTCTGGGTATTTATCCAATGAAAACAAAAATATTAACTTAAAAACATATCTGCACCCCAGGTTCATTGCAACCCAGGTATGCAAGCAACCTAGGTGCCTATCAGTGGATGAATGGTAAAGAAAAAAGTGGTATACATACACAATGGAATATTATTAAGGCATTAAAAAGAAACAAAGAAAGGAGATCCATTTGTGAGAACATGGATGGATTGTGAGAGCATTATGCTAAGTGAAACATGTTAGACAGAGAAAGACAAGCACCCATATGATTTTACTTATATGTGGAATCTAAAATTAAACTCCAGAAAAATTGAAGTTATAGATACAGAGAACAGGTTGGTGGTTGGTTGCCAGAGGATGGGTGGGAAGAATGAAGGTGGTCAGAAGGCACAAACTTACTCTTGCAAAGTAAACAGGTCTCAGGGAAGTTGTAGCAGGGAACGAAACAGGCTGAAAGAGGAATGGCAGATTTCCTGAGCAAAGAAGGCCTCTGTCTCAAAGCTTGTAAAGCATGATGTCTGGAAGGCTTCAGAGAAAAGGACCTTCTTTTTTTTTCTGGGGGATATTTAGGAGATATTAGAAGTTTGTGTGTCAGGCCATGTGTTCAATAACCTATTTTCCAGGGGACAATAGCACATTGTGTTAAGTGCTCTGAGAGCACCTGCTGGACCGGGAACACCTGGGGAGGCTGCACAGAGAGGACCTTCCGCTGGATCATAAAGCAGAGCAGACCCTTGCCAAACAACAGAAAAAGGGGGAGGGGGGTGGAGGGCCAGGCAGGCCAGGGGAAGTCCTGGGCAGTGGCTCCAGAATGTTCTGAGAACAGTGAGGACATGGTTTGGCTGGAGTCCAAGGCACACTGGGAGGGAAGTACAGGCGTGAGTTGTTGGGGGCTGGGCCTTGGATGCCAGAGTGAGACTTGAGAAGCTCCCCTGGGACAGCGGAGACCACCAGAGCCAGGCTGAGAGCCAGGCTGGAACTGGTGGGGGCGTGCTCGGAGCTGTGGGTGGCAGGGCTCTCTCCTTCAGATGCTGATGTCTACATAGGTGTGAGTCATGCACTGTGCTGTGTAACTGGAGATTGTGGCAACACCTCTAAGTAAGATTTTAAAATGTTTTGTGTGTATGAATGTGTGTGAGTGTATGTGAGTGTGTATGTATGCACATGAGTGTATATGTGTATGAATATGTGTGTGTGTGTGTGTATTCCTCTAGTCCTTCCAGCTCTGGTTTGTGCTGAGGTCCCTTCCCTGTGGATTGGGAGTAATGTCTGGTCTGAACTAACCTGCACTAGCTGATACCCACTTGTTTGTTTTTCTTTTCAAATGTATTGTACTTCTTTTCTTCAAACAAGGGGGTAACCAGAAGAGAAACTCCCATCCCAGCCTGAAGTTGCCACTGCTTTTCCATCTCTGCTGGAAGGCCAGTTGCAAACAGGATCCACACTGGGGGGACCTTGGTGGCCTGAGTCTTTGAATCAGGGCCCTAACTTTGAATCCAGGCTTGGTGCTTAATTTTACTTGGTTGTGTAACCATGAATATAGACCTTGATCTTTCTGAAACTCAGATTCTTCATCTGTGTTTCAGAGGAAATATTTACTTTGCAGGGCTGTGAGGATTAACTGCACACAAAAGGGCTTGCCTAATGGCTGTGACATTGTAGACATTAAGTATATAATAGTTGTTTTTACCATTGGGTTGGCCAAAAAGTCCATGTAGTTTTTTCGTAAAATAAGACACATTTTTCATTTTCACCAATAACTTTATTAATTTGGATATTTTGGGTATGTTGTCTATCTTCTGCTATTGGCTTCTAGTGGGTAGAGGCCAGGGGTGCTGCTAAACATCTTCTAATGCATAAGATAGCCCCATAGCAAAGGATTATTTGGCCAGAATGTCAATAGTACCAAGAAACTTTGCAAACCACTTTTGACATGTTTGATCAGTCACAGCACCTTCTCCATACACTGCACAAATAGTTTTCTTGTGTTTCACTTGCACTTTTACCTTTCTTTGAATAATGTTGCATATTATATTCCATCTTCAATATTAAAATGACTGCATAAAAATTCACCAATTTTCGTAAGTTTTTAAAAACATGCATGCTAGCCCTGGCTGGTGGCTCAGTGAATAGGCACCGGCCCACAAACCCAAAAGTTGCTGGTTCAATTTCCCAGCCAGGGCACATAACCGGGTTGCAAGCCAGGTCTCCAGCCATGTCTGTAGCTGGAGGCAGGTGAAAGGCAACCACACATTGACATTTCTCTCTCTTTCTTCCTCCCTCTCTGCCCTTCTCTCTAAAAATAATAAAATCTTAAAAACAAAACAAAACAAACCAAACAAACAAACGCATGCTGATATTATAACTGTCACCAGTTTTTCAGACAAGCTCTTTCAGGGTTGTAGTCTCTGCTGATTGGTCAGTGCCAAGGATGGTTAGTCATTGCAGTTAGTCCTGGTGTCCCCAACCTGGTTTTGCTGCTTTCTGAGCCTAGAGCTGAAATGCAACTGAGGCCTAGATGTTATAACTAGGGAGGTGACCTTCTGTATCTGGCTGTAAATTGCTTGGTCATTGTGCTCCACTCTCTGTCTCAGTTTCCTTAGTCCACTTGCCAAGGAATTTTCCTAGCTTCTTACTATTTTGTCTCATGGACATTGATGATAAAATCTAGGGCTTCTGGAATCCAAGCATTTTACAGAAATAAGGAAAGCAAGCTTTGCCCTGGCTGGTGTGCCTCAGTGTATTGGAGCTGGCCTGTGAACCAAAGGGTCGCAGGTTCAGTTCCCAGTCAGGGCACACCAGGGTTGCAGGCCAGGTCCCCCAGTAGGGGGCGCATAAGAAGTCACCACACACTGATGTTTCTCTCCCTCTCTTTCTCCTTCCCTTCCCTCTATAAAAATAAATAAATAAAAACCTTAAAAAACAAAAACAAAATAAAACAAGCTTTAATGGTGGAAAAATGGGTAGAAGCACCAGTCATGATTTCTGTACGCACGGATCCTGGGGTTGGGGGCAAGGTTTCCGGAATCTAGAGTTACAGGAGCACTCATTTTCTGTTCCCTGCAGACACAGGTGTAGTTGGTTCATTCATCCATGTGGCTCGCATTTAGTGAGCAGCTCCCATGTCCTACGTGTGTGGTAGGTGTTGGCTGTAACAGTGAGCAGATGACTTCTGCGTCTGCCATCATAAAGCTAAATAAAGCAAGGTAGGCAGCTAGAAAATAACCGCACAGAAAATGAAGTATTACATATGGTAGTAATAACATGTTATTTTAAAAAGGAGATGAAACTGAAAAATTATGAGGTGGGGGTATCTGCTTTAGACTGGGTGGTCTGGAAAGGCCTCTTTGAGGAGAGGACATTCAGTGACATTTCAGTGAAAGGGACAGCAGGAGGAAGCTGCCACGTGAATTGGGAAGGGGAGACTATTTTGAGGAAATGAATGAAGGACCCCCAACCCCATGTGACTGAAAGGCAGTGCTGTGGAGATGGCTCAGGAAATGAGAGCAGAGAAGCATGGGCAGAGGTCAAATCATGCAGTCTTTGGGTTGTTGGAGTCCTGTATTTTTTATTCCTCATGTGAGAACATTTTTTCAGTACTTTAGAGAGAAAGGGAAAGAGAAAAAGATGGATGTGAGAGAAACATGGATTGGTTGCTTCCCATACTCTTCTGGACTGGGGATTGTACTTGCCCAAACCAGGAACCAACCCACAAGCCAGCTTGTGCCCTGACCTGGAATCGAACTTGCAACCCTTTGGTTACAGTACAATGTTCCAACCAGCTGAGCCACACCTGCCAGGGCTATTGGAGTAGTTTTGATCCACACCTCAACTTTGCAATTCCACTTCTGTATCCTCAAACATCGATTACCTAGAATGTTGCCAAAAGTGGTGCTTAAGTCCTAATAGCTGCCTGCCCAGAGAATATTAGCCTCTGGTCTTGCTCCTTCACTTTCTTCATGCCTCAGGTTCTCCAATGAAAAATAGTTAATGTCATTTCCCCCCAAAGTATTCACCTTTCATTGAACCACTATATAAGGCTTAGAAGAAGGTATATCATTCCTCTTCATCTTTTCTTTCTCCTTTTTTGGCCTGGGCCAGGTGGAAGGGAGGGGACTCTGCACATTGAGGGCAGGAGACTATCATTAATAAAACTCTGACCATTTTTTGAAAGATTTTATTTATTTTTAGAAAGAGGGAAAGGGAAGGATAAGGAAAGGGAGAGAAACATTGATGTGTGAGAGAATCATTGATGGGTTGCCTTTTGCACAACCCCCAACCCAGGCACGTGCCCTGACCAGGAATTAAACAGGCAACCTTTTGGTCTATGGGATAATGCCCAACCCGTTGAGTCACACTAGTCAGGGCAAAACTTTGACTTCTTAATGAAAAAAAAAAAAAAAAAAATTGTTGTTATGGAGCCCCTGCTACTGGAGTTTAGAATCAAAGCACCTCTTTTTTGCAGAAGGTAAGCACCTGGGCAGTAAGAGGCTTCTGCATGGGAGCAGGTGCTGTGAGAGCTGCTGCCTCTCCCTTGTCTCCCCAACTTTTCCCTCCCCCCACATGCTTCACCCTAGCTTTGTTCCTGTGCTGATTATTGCTTTATTATTGTTTTCAGTCGGATATAATTCTGGCATTTTCTATAATCTTGATCTTTTCACTGATACCAGATTTTTATACAAAGAGTTGTATATAAAATGATTATGTACCCACCAGAATACATCCCCCAGCAATTAGAATGTTTAAGATGCAGATCCTAACACTCCCTCTGCACATTTCTCATTTATTACTTTTGGAAGTGTTTTGTGGTTTTTTTGGTGGATGTGTTTACAAATCCAGTAACAATTCTCATTTGGAGTTGCAAAACACGAAGCCATTTTGAACCCAGACAGATGGCAGCTAAATGAAGTTTAATTAAAGAATGAGTGCTTTGAATCAGATCACTTGGAAAAGTACAGTACACTGAGATTCCGGAGAGGCTGCATAAACAGCATCTGGGCTGTTCTGCAGAAAGCAGGGAGCGCTTGCGAGGAAAGGCTCGGGACGCCATCTCCACCGCATCGGGTTGAGCGGAGCAAGAAGGCGGGCAGCTGCAACCTCGTCCTCTGCCCTCTGCCCTCTGCCAGGACACGCCTCGCAAAGGCCAGAGCTCCCGGCACAGGAGGGGAAACTGACACAGCCCAGCTCTTAGTTCAAGGGCTTTGACTGGGGGGGGGGGGGGGGGGCAGAATTCCCTTCTAATTTTATTGAATGAGATCAGGCACTATGGCGAAAAGGGTGGCTGCACCAACCCACATAAGTGTACGCGTCCATTGTGAGAGTGCAAGGAGGCAGATGGGGTTCCAAGTCTCCGCGCCGCTAGATCCGGGTCCCTGGCTCTGGGCGCGGGATCCCCGCCTCTCAGCGCAGCCGCGGGGGACACAGCGGGCCGGGCGCCTCCGCCGCCCTCGCTGCCCCGCGGGGCCGCTTCCGGCTCTGGCCGCAGATCTGAGCGGTGGGGCGGGGGCGGCCGGCGCGGCAGGCGCCCGAGAGGCGCCAGCTGGCCGCAGGGAGGGTTGCGGGGGCGCCAGGTGGGTCTAGGCGCCAGGCTGCGGTGAAGAAGGGGTACAGACCGTGGGATGAGAGGCAGGGGTGGGGGACAGACCGCGAGGAGCCGGGAGAGCCGGGTTTGGGACTGTGTGCCCTGTGCTGTGGGGGTAGAAGCAGCGAGGTTTTTAATTCAGGGAGAGGCAGGGTCAGACGGGAAGGGTGGGTTCCAGGAGCGCGGGACTGAAGGCGAAGTGTCGGATGCTAGGTAGGCCTTTCTTTCGTGGGCAGTTTCCGCCTTGAGGGTGGTGGTCCTTCCCCTGATCCTGGAAAGACCGTCCTCAGGGCAGGGGCCTGCGGATGGAGTCCAGCGCTCTGGGGAAGGCTGGGGCCACTGGGATGTGGGAAGGAGGTGATGGCACCAGCAGAGGGGAACAGTTTGGGTGGGCTGTGCCAAGCCTGTGGTTTCTGGCTTCTTGCATCATCTTTCCAGGAGGAAGCAGTCTGGAAGGCTGGGAAACCTTTCCTCCCAACTCGGAAGGGAATGACCCAGAGGGCTAGCAGATGCTACCGACTGTTTAATCATGTACTTAGGTCACTCAGAACTCAGTTCCTCCAAGTCTCCGCCCTCTTGCTGGAACTTGGCTGGATTCTGTGGTCGCCCTGACCCCTCCAAGCCTGGGCCAAGTGACCTTCAAGTTCTGTTGGCTGACCTTGTTATTTTCCTCCACCTGGCCCAAACCACCACCAGTTCTGGCTGGAACTGTAAGAGCCTCCCACGTGGTCTTCCAGCTTCTCTCACCTCTGCTGCTTCCTCTCTGCAGGAAGGCAGGCCCTTCCCAAATGTGGTTCTGGTGATGGCCCTCCCATTCTCCCCTGGTACTCCTAGCTGTGGCTTTCACCCTCCAACCCCCCACTCCCATAAACCTGTGAGAAAAAGGGTGAATCTTGGCTCCAGAGTAGAGTGTAGGGCTAGGCAAACATCCCAGACTGCATTTCTGCCCCACTCACCTTGTCAGTGCAGCACCATGTTAACAGCCTGCTGACTACCCCCACCTACCCCTTCATCTCACCTCGTCACTCTCATCGAGTCCTCTGCTCCAGCGACTCCTTCCTGTTCCCCGAATGCCCAGGTTCAGTCCCACATTCCTGTCTTTGCACATGTGGCTCTCTCCACCTAGAATACCATCTTGGTATTTTGTCCCACCGACTCAGCTTCAAGAACTGTTTCCTGATTCTGTACTAGGTGAGGGTGCCCTGCCTTGTGCTCTCAGAGTACCCTGCTCTTTCTCATCAGGATCCTTGGCTGGCATGCCTATCAATCACCCCACCAGTGTGCCAGTGACTTGTGTTTCTACCTGTAGTCTTATTCTTTCTTCCACCTTCCCCCTTGCCACCAAAGTGGTCTTTCTGAGATGAAAATATGACCCATCACTCTGTTGCTCAAGTGCTCTGGGCTCTATCAAAAATCCACCCTACCTTCCAGGCCCAACCCAAAGCCCCTTTTCCAAGGTGCCTTCCCTCCAGATCCCATGTTTGATGATCATACTCAACAAGTTTGACTTCACCTGAGTTATTGGGGCCAAGACAGCCTCCTACCACACTGCACTTAGGGGCAGTCTGGCCCTTGGCATTCCATGGCTCTCCTTCCTGATGTCCCATGGGCCCAGCAACAGAGAAATAAGTGGAGGCTGTACTCAGACACCAGGGCCCAGGGGTCAGGGACACTGCCATTACTTTGGCAAGGAAAGAGGACATTGGCAGGCCACCTGAGCTGAGTTTCCAGACCTCATCCTAGGGACAAGGACAGCTGCAGCCACAATGCCAAAAGAGAAGACGCCGCGAAAGTTAAAAGCAAAGGCAATGCTTTTGTTTTTAAACTTATTTAAAAAGGCCTTGGTGGCAGGAATATAGTGTAAAAATCATTGGAAAAACTAAAAGGCATCAATACATATCCGAATATACACTTTGTACATAAATTACATTTCCTTTAGTCTTTCTGAGTGAGGTCCTGATTCAGCACTGAGGTCTAGTAATTCAGAGGTCCCGGCAGCTGCACGTTCAGGCCGGCATAGTCCACCATGTACATTGGCCACTGCTAGAGAGAGAGGGGGACAAAGGGTCCCAGTTAGGATTCTAAGTGACTAGAAAGAACACCAGAACACTTAGCTCTGCTTTCTGAAGGGCTGCCTCAGATGTTATTTATTTTGATGCTGCTACTGCTAAAGGCCCAAAGAGGGGATCTGACCTGCTCAAGGTCATGCAATTCACCAGTAACCATGGAGCTGGGGCTAGAGACTCCAACCTGCTCTCACTTGTGCCCAAAGGCTAAATATGTGGACTAGACAAGAGGGCCAGAGGGAACTGGGGATTGGCTCAGAACAGGTGGTTACCCACCAACCTTCCATAAACTCAGCCCCCTCCAGGCCTCATGGTCTACAGAAATTGTCATGTCTCTCTAGGGTGTGGGAGGAGCCAATGACCCTTTGTGGGCTCTCATACAACTAGGCAGGAAGAAAGGCAAAGTCTGAACTTTGGGGTTTTCCAGAAAGGGTTTCAAGGGAAAGAAACATGGCTAAAGATAAAGATATCCTGAAATCTACAAGAAAAAAATTCTGTAACTATACATGTTAACTACTTGCTGTGGTGATCATTTTGCAATATATACAAATACTGAATCATTATGTTCTACACCTGAAACTAATATAATGTTGTAAGTCAATTATATCTCAAAAAAAAAAAAAAAAAAAAAAAAAAAAAAAATCTTTTCCAAATGTGTTCCAATGTTCTCCCCATTTGGACTCAGGGTTGCAAAGCTAATATTTTGAAGTCAGAAAGAACTGTCAAATATACATGCCCCTAATGAGGTTTTCCTTCTGGGTGGGAGAGAACCAAACCCAGCCATGTTGCAGAACAGGCAGAGATTTGCAAATGTGTTCCCCATCCACCACTGACTGTAGTGAGGCCACATAGTTAGTCTCCAATTTTCATCTTCCTTATCTACACACTGTGGATAGCACGCTCACCTCCCAGGGTGGTAATGGGGTTGGAGCGTGAGATATGAGCACAGAAGTTAGCCCAGCATCTGACTGCCCTGGAAACCTGGGGTTCTGCTTGGGGTCCTGCTCTGACACTGTCCAGGGAGTGGGCAGCTTTGGCTTGCCCACCTGCCCAGTGGGGACGCGACCTTCTGTGCAGGTAACTGTCATAAGGCTCTGATGAGAAGGGTGGATTACCTTGTGGGTAGATCAGGCAGTTGTGTCTGCAACCCCGGGCTGTGGGGCCCACTCAGAGTCCTGTGTCTGCCCACACCCCAAACCCACATCCCACAGTGGGCAGCCCTGCTTGGGTGCAGGGCGAAGGCCAGAAAGCAGAGTGGTCAGGTCCAGATCTGTGCAACTTTACCACAAGTGAGATCTGATTGGTGGATGCCACGGGCTCTGGGTTGGAGGATGAGGAAGAGGAAGACGAGGAGGAAGAGGAGACCGAGTTTCCTTCAGAGACACGCTTTCTCTTGCGCTTGGGGATGCTACTGTCTTTGGCTGGTGGGAGAAAAGGTAGCTGACACTGGATGCCAAGGCCATTGTATCTCACTTTCAGACACCCCTGGAGAAGGCTTTTATATTCAGGTTTAAAGTTCCCTTCTCAGCACTCAAGGCTCCCAACCCACCAGCTGAAGACTGTCTTTCCAGCCTCCTTCCCTAACCAGGCCCCATGGCCCATTCGTCCACCTCCTGCTTCTGCTTACCTGTCTGCCTTTGCTAACACTATATCCTCCACCCCCGACCCCAGAACTAGAACTCCTCCCGGGATCCAGAATCCCAAGTGAAGAGCACCGCCTCTGAAGCCACACACTTAGGCCTTGGGGAAGTCACTTCATAGCCCTGCACCTTCCTTTCCTTGCCAGTAAAATGTCAGTAGGATTCTGCAGGGTTGCTGGAGTGTCCCAGGAGATGATGTGCCTGGCCTCCAGGAAATGCTCAGCCACTGAGAACTGGTATCAATATTATTGCTACTGTTACCTGCAGATGTGTCATGACCATAACCTGACAATGCTGTGACAGATGACAGTTCATAGGTACACCAGAGTAGACAAGGCAGTGTCCCAGTGTAAAAAAACCCTGGTTTAGAGAGAAAGGTCCTAAGTTCAAATATCACTGCTGCCATTTACTAGCTGTATGACCCTGGGAGACTGATAAAGCTCTCCGAGCCAGAACGGGAAGACAGTGTGAGGTGAGACTCAAAGGAGACTATGCGTGTAAAAGCCCCGTATCGAGCCCAGGACAAAGCAGGACTCAGTGGGTGTTTTATTGTTGCTGAATTAAATTTGTGTGAACAGGTAAGACCTATAAAAGAGTTGCAACTGTGTGTTGCGTAAGTGGGGTTTGGGGCCTGAGTGAACAGGTTACTGAGTAGAATCATAATCCAGTCCACCAGAATGGTCTTAGTGACACAGTGTGAGGCCAGGCTGGCCCAGGGGCAATTGTTTGTCCAGACGGTGAAGAAAAACCAGAACCTGGGGGTCCATGATGTGATATAAACAGATACCCTGCGAAACAGAAGACTCTGGAAGCAGGAGGAGCCCAGGCTGTGCCAAGGAGAAGGGAATTTTGTGGGAGACTGGCTGGGCCCCTGGATTGTGTGTGCGTTTGCAGGGCGTGTGCCTACACCAGATCCTGGGCTTTTACCTTTCAGGTTGCAGGTACCTAGGAGACCTTTTTCAGTTCCACATGAAAAAGAAGCCAGAGGGGCTGGCCCAGGGCTATGGCCTGCCTGGGTCACCATAAGACTTTAAAGATGGCCGTGGTGGAGGAGTAGTAGATAGAAGTGATTGCATCTACCCTCTGATAATTTGTCCCAAAGTCCCTGCTCTGAGGCATCCTCAGGACTTTCTGTGTCTCGGCCTTTGACCTGGAAGCAGCTCCCAAACTAGTCACCTCCCTATCTCGAGTACCTAGTACCCAGCCTGACCCTTTCAATTGGCACATGATAGGAGGAGGTGGTCTCTGGTTGCGCTATGCCACCCCAGGCAGTGGAGATTCAGGAGAACCCAGACCTATCTGGAGTTGGGACCTCAGTTTCAGGCTGGGGTGGGGTGGCTTTGCTGAATCCCATTACTGTTCCCACTAAGCAGCCTCTCTGGCACCTGCAGTCCACGGTGGCCTGTGGTTCAGATGGATAGTCTAGACACAGGACTCCAGTGGCCACCACCTCACGGTGGCCTTGGCAAGTCCTTCCCCCTCTCCGGGCCCCAGTTTTCCACCCGTACAATGAGGGTACACCTCCTAATTACTCAGGGGTACATTCTCTTTGAGTCCTATTGCACATCTCAATCAGTCTCCCCAGGATCCTTCAGACTGAAAGGTTCTAAAAACCCAGGGGCTGGTATAGGCACGTGCCCTGCAAATGTAGGCAGAATCCAGGGGGCCCAGCCAGCCTAGGGAAGCACATGCCTGCCTACCTTTTCCCTTGCCAATCACATGTCACCTCTTCTCTCCCCAGGTGGCTTCCATGAGCCTACCTGACATCCCCTCCTCCTGGCTCTAGTCTGTCCCTTATTCTTTCTTTTTAGCTGATCTGACATGCTCAGCTGCACTGTGGCAGCCCCCCACTCCCTCTCCAAAGGGCACCCGCAGGCTCTCTGGGGCCTTGTGGGAATACTGGCTCTGCAGATGGAAATCTCAGATTACCTGGAGAGGTACTTTGTGGGAGGGATATACTTTTCTCTAGGTGGCCAGCCACCTGTTGCATGCCACCTGTTACATGTCCACAGTTTGGTCCCTGAGAGGTAGAAGGGTGGCTTCTTCAGCCTATGACTTACCTGGTGCCTTGGTGTCGTTGCAGATTTCTGCAAAAGGTCTGGAAAAAAAGGTGGTAGTCAGAAAATGAGACTTCCTCTTTTCCTTCTCTGCTCTGTGAATATGGACATCTCTCATGAGATGAGATCCACCATTGCTGCTGAAGTGTTAGCTAAGTAAGTCCTGGAGGAATGTGCTCAGCAATGCCCCGCCCGCTAGAGCAGGCAGGCTGACCACTGCCAGCCTCACCTTATTGTGCTGTGCCAGGCATTTGGCCCCATGGGGCCTGGTTCTCTTCTCTACAAAGCAAGTATGTGGTCTGACCAAATGATCAGAAGTGAGTGCCTAGATTTATGTAAATGGATATTCATTGTGGCATTATTATTATTTTTTTACAAATCTTTTTAAAAGATTGTATTTATTTATTCTTAGAAATGGGAAAGAGAGGGGAAAAGAGGAGGAGAGAAACATCCATCAGTTGCCTCTTGCACACACCCCAACTGGGGACTGGGCCTGCAATCCAGGCATGTGCCCTGACAGGGAATGGAAATGGAGACCTTTCTCGTGGCAGGATGATGTGCAACCAACTGAGCCACACCTGTCAGAGCAATAACTCTTTTAATTTTAAATTTTATTATTTTACTTGCAGCATTATTTATATGAACCAAAAAAAAAAAAAAAAATTAGATGCAACCCAATGTCCATGAGTAGAGAGAATATGATCCCTTTGTACAGTCATTACAGGGAATTATCATGGACACAAATAACACTCAAATGCAATCAAAACAGCCAGATAGGAGACATCAAGTTTTATTTAGTCTACGGATAATGATTTCAGTTTCGTTTTCTCCAAAAGCATGTCTAAGAGGCATAAAAACAAAAGTGGAAATGTCGAAGGAAAGCCCCAAGATGTTGGTGACAGATTTCTCTGGGGAGTTCACCTGTGTCGGTGGTGAGCATTTTTTCCTATGGTCTCTTGTATGTTCTAGTTGTTACTTTGGGCAGGTGGTGGGGGAGGAAAGGGAACCTCTACTCTTCATTTGAGACCTTTCTGAATGATCTGATTATTTTGTACACATGTAAGTATTATTTCAATTTAAAAGCATCTAGCCCTGGCTGGTGGCTCAGTAGATAAGCGCGCTGGCCTGCAAACCCAATTCCCAGCCAGGGCACATAACCAGGTTGCAAGCCAGGTCTCCAGCCAGGTCCTTAGCTGGAGGCAAGTGAAAGGCAGTCATATATTGATGTTTCTCTCCCTCTCTCTCTAAAAATAATAACTAAAATCTTAAAAAAAAAAGCATCTAGTGTAAGATTGAAAAGAAAATATGTATAGGAAAAAAATATGAAGAACCACAATGCAATGTTAATATGAGAAGGAGAATTATGGGTTACCTTCTGTTTTTTAACCTGGATTTCCCTAGTTTGTTTTTAAATCTGAAAATAATCAAATAAACTATTCTATTATTGTTTTTTTTTTTTTTTTTTTTTTTAATTTAAAGACTATAAGGATATATGGTAAATATGGGCAAAAATAAAAATAATATATGGTCAAGCCCTGGCTGGTGGCTCAGTGGATCGGCGCCAGCCTGCAAACCCAAAGGTTGCTGGTTCAATTCCCAGCCAGGGCACATGACCAGGTTGCAAGCCAGGTCTCTTAACAGCCAGGTCTGTAGCTGGAGGCAGGTGAAAGGCAACCATACATTGATGTTTCTCTCCCTCTCTGCCTCTCTCCCTTCCCCTCTTTCTGAAAATAATGAAACCTTTAATATGTATGTATATGTAAAAAAACAAACAAAAACTTCAAAATAAATATGGTCAGTTGTTATCTCTGGGTAATGGGAGTGAGTATTACGTGACTGTTACTTTCTTTTTAAAATCTAAATACAGTGACGTTTTAAAAAAATTTTCTTATTTTTATTTTTTAAAGATTTTATTTATTTTTAGAGAGAGGAGAGGGAAAGAGGGAGAAAGGGGGAGAAACATAAATGATAGAACCAGAAAGTCAAATTTAGTTAAAATTTTAAAAATAGCCTTGGCTGAATTAAAAAAAAAAAAAAAAGAAAAAAAAATAGCCTTGGCTGGTGTGGCTCAGTGGATTGAGCCTATGAACCCAAGGGTTGCTTGTTCGATTCCAAGCCAGGGCACATAACCAGGTTGCAAGCCAGGTTTCCAGCCGAAGGCAGGTGAAAGCAACCATACAATGATGTTTCTCTTTCTCTCCCTTTCTTTCTCTCTCCCTTCCACTCTCTCTAAAAATAATGAATAAAATCTTAAAAAAAAATAAATTAAAAAAAACACCCATGAATGTTGAGGATTATGATCAAAACACTTGGTGATATAAACTAAATGTTTGTATGTCCTCCTCACCCTCCCAAATTCATATGCTGGAACCTAGTCTCCAATGTGATAATATGAGGAAACAGGGCCTTTGGAAAGTGATTAGGTCATGATGGTGGAACTGTCATGAATGGGATTGATGCCTTATAAAAGAGACCTCAGAGAGCTCCTTTTGTCCCTCCTACCATGTGAAGACACAGGGCGATAAACTAGAAAGTGGGCCCTCACCAGACACTGAATCTGCTGGCACCTTCCCAGCCTCCAGAATCATGAGAAATACACTTTTGTTAAGCCACTGGTTGATGGTGTTCTGTCATATCAGCCTGGACAGTGTAAGAAACTTGGGTCTGGAGCCAAGTTGACCTACTGTGACCTTCACCATCCCTTTCCTCCATCTCCATCTGGCTATCAGTTTCCTTATCTTTAAGATGAGTGTTAAGCTAGTCCATCTCCTAGACTCTGTGCAAGCGCATAAAAGGTCTCTCAATCTCTCTTCCCTTCCCCCAACTCCTGGCTGGGCCTGCTTTGGGGATTCCCCTCCCAGGTCCACATAGCACCCTCTCCAAGGGCTCTTGCCCGCTCTCCCCACTGTGCCCCAGATACTGGGGGCACTCACTGCAGCTGGTTGATGATGACCATTCGGACATGCTCCCGGGCCTTCAGGATCTGCTCCAGCCGGTGGATGTCATACGTGTTGGGGTTCCGGAAAGGGATGTCATCAGGCAGGCCTGTGACCTCGACAGCATCTGGGCTGTCCCGGATCAGTTTGTAAGGGACCAGCACAGGTCGGTTCAGGCCCAGGGCCTCACCTAGAGAGCACAAGGGGTCAAGGTAAGGAGATGTCCCCTGCTAATAGCCAAGCCCTCCTGGAAAGGGTGGGAACCTGACCGAACCCAGCACAGGAGCCATCATATCCCAGAGTTTAAAACTCAACACAGACACCATACCGTTTTATTTTTTATTCTCACCAAGGATACTCTCACTAATCCTGGAGAAAGAGAGAGAGAGGAACTGAACCTGTGATCTCCTGGTCCACAGAATGATGCTCCAATCAACTGAGCCACATCACCCAGGGCCACATATGCACCATTTAAAAAATCCAATTAGCAAAACAAAAACATTGAATACCCAGTGACAGTGCTGATAATGAAATAGCTACTGTCACATGTGCCTAGTACAACAATTTGTTAAATGTGTACACGTAAGAAAATGGACTTCTGGTCAAGATGGAGGCATGGGTAGACACGTTTCAACACCCTCCACAACAATAAGAAGAAACACAACTACCTCAAAACTAAAAACAACCAGAGCTACCAGAAAACTGAACTGCATGGAAGTCAGACAAAGACATAAAGAAGCAACACTCATCCAGACAGGTGGGACAGCTCTCCCTAGAACAGAGGCAAACACAGTAGGCGGTCAATTTGCGGAGATGAGAAGTATGGCCCAAGAGAGGGAGCAGATCAAGGTTCCAGGGGGAGAACTAAGCGATAAGGAGCTAGCCAACCTAACAGACGAAGAGTTCAAAACACTGGTGATAACGATGCTCAAACTTGACAGACAAGATTGAGTACGACAAACGCATAAGGAAAGAAATGAGGGCCAAGTGAAACAAAGGAAAATCCATATGAAACTAATGGTGAAGGAAAGGAAGCTGGGGTTCAAATCAACAATTTGGAACATAAAAAAGAAATAAAAAACATCCAACCAGTACAAGATGAAGACACAAGAATTGAACAAAATGAGGAGACACTTACGAACCTCTGGGACAACTTTAAACATACCAACATCCGAATCATAGGGGTGCCAGAAGAAGACAAGGAAGAGCAAGAAATTGAAAACTTGTGTGAAAAAATAATGAAAGAAAACTTTTCTAATCTGGCAAAGGAAATAGACATATAAGTCCAAGAAGCACAGAGTCCCAAACAAGCTAGATCCAAATTGAACTACACCAAGACACATCCACATCATAATTAAAATGCCAAAGATTAAAGATAAAGAGAAAATCTTATTATTTTTAAAGCTTATGTTTTGTTTTGTTTTTAAAGATTTTATTTCATTATTTTTAGAAAGAGGGGAAGGGAGAGAGGCAGAGAGGGGGAGAGACATCAATGTATGGTTGCCTTTCATCTGCCTCTAGCCACAGACCTGACTGGAGACCTGGCTTGCAACCTGGTTATTTGCCCTGGCTGGGGAATCGAACCTGCGACCTTTGGGTTCGCAGGCGGGCGCCTTATCCACTGTGCTACCAGTCAGGGGGAGAAAATCGTTTATTTTTATTTTTTATTTTTTTAAGGAAAGGTATTTTGTTTATTTGAGGGGTATACAGATTTATATTAAAGGTGCAATTGCAGCCCTGGCTGGTAGCACAATGGATAAGGCGCCGGCCTGCGAACCCAAAGGTCGCAGGTTCGATTCCCCAGCCAGGGCACATAACAAGGTTGCAAAACAGGTCTCCAGTCAGGTCTGTGGCTGGAGGCAGGTGAAAGGCAACCATACATTGATGTCTCTCTCCCTCTCTGCTTCTCTCCCTTCCCCTCTTTCTAAAAATAATGAAATAAAATCTTAAAAAAAAAAAAAAAACAAACAAACAAAAAATGAAAATAAAAACAAAAGCAAATTAAGCAAACAACCAGAATAGGAATAGAATCATAGGTATGAGGATCATTTGGAGGGTTATCAGCTGGGAGGGGGAAGGGGGAGAAATGGTTCAGGGATTAAGAAGCATAATTGGTAGATAAAAAATAGACAGGGGGATGTTAATAATAATATAGGAAAGGGTGAAACCCAATAACATACAGGCACGACCCTTGGACATGAACTAAGGGAAGTGGGATTGCTGGAGAGAAGGGGGTGTACTGGGTGGAAGGAAGGGAGAAAGGGGAAAAAACTGGGACAACTGTAATAGCATAATCAATAAAATATAATTTAAAAATGTGTACAACTAGAACTGAAATGAGGACTTGATATCTACTTAAAATCCACTGCTTTTATGTTAGAAAAAATTGAGTACTTAAGTATTATAGATGAAATGATATAATATTTTGGATTTATTTTAAAGTACTAAAAATATCAAAGTGAGTGTATGGACATAGACACAACATGCTTGGCATAATGTTGGCAATCACAAGCTGGGTTTGGGTTACAAGGTGGGGCATTGTGTCATGCTTTCTGCTTTTGTGTTATGTCTGAAAACTGGTTCCAAAATAAAAAGAGAAAAAGACAGCAGCACAAACCACCAGCAAAGAGGCTTCCCATCCATTTACATTCAAAATGAAACCCTGATTCATGTTAGGCCTGCCCACCCCTCGCCTAGCCAGGAACCTCTGTAGAGGCAGACTGGCCTGCTTATGCGCCTGGCCCTCTGGCTTTCTCACTGGTCCCCAATTGCACAGCTGCTCCCTGTCTGGCAAGCTTCCCCCTGCCCCAAATGTTTGTTCCCTTTTGACATTCAAATCTCAACTAAAATGCCCCCTCTTCCAGGGGCTTTCCTGTTCACCTATTCAGGGATGCCTTGGCCCTCCTCCCCTTCCTACTCCCTGCTGTGTCCTTGGCCACACTATACCTTTTCTTCCTTTTCTTTCTCCTTCTCTGAAATCCCTTTTTGTAAACAATTTGTTGTTATCTCTTCTCTGCCACAATGCAAAATGGAGACAATACCAAGTTCATCACAAATACAATGTAATGTATGCAGAGCACTTGGCGCAGCCTGGCACTCGATAGTCTAGAAAGTGCTGTATCAGTTGTGAACTGCCTTCTTAACTGTCCCATCCTGGGCTCTGCCCTGGATGCCTTTGGCACAGGGCATGGCGTCTCCTGGCTCTCATCCATGCCATATCCATCTCCCTCCACAGACTGCGCTCCCGACAACTGACGCAGACTCCTTCCTCTGGAGTCCTCAGGGCTAAGTGCTGGTTGGGCAGACAGGCCTGTGCATAAACAAGCACTTGGCCATGGGCCAGGAGCAGAAACGCGGACCACTGTTGCTGCCTGTGCACCACAGACTGGGGTTCTTTCCCCCTCTCAGACAGGGAATGAAGAATCAGCTCCCATCAGTCATGGGTAGAGCAACGATGTCCCCAGGGAGCTGGGGCCAGGCAACAGAGGCCAGGTGGGATGCAGAGGGAGGAGGGGCGACCCAGGAAGATTGGCCCCGCAGGCCATGCATGCCCCAAGGCCCCGACCCTGGGAACTGACCGTATTTCTCATTGAAGAGCTCCTTCACCTGCTCCCGAAGGATCACCTTCTCCCCGAGTCTGTTGGCATCATCTTCATCTACAAGAGGAAGGCAAGGGGGTTTGGGGGTTGGTATGGGCTTGGCCACTGGGCCTGTTCCCTCTCCCCTGACTCTCACCTGCTGGAGTGCCAGTCTCCAGGCCCGCAACCCTTCATCCATCCATCCCACGTTCTCTGAACGGCTCCCCCAACACAGGCTCCATGTCAGGCAAGGAGCACCCTGAAAAGTGGAGGCAGGGCCCTTCCACTGATGAACACACAGCCTAGAGGGGTGGCACACAGTCACAGCACCCCCTACCCCCTAGAAGAGATACCTACAAAAAGATGTGGGGCATGAATTGTGGTGCTCACACCCCTCTGTGCAAGTTTGGAGAGAGAGGCTCCATGGGAGATCGAGATGTTTAGGAGAGTCTTCCTCTCTGAGAGCTAGTAAAGGGTTTGTGATGGAGGAGGGCTGGGAAAAGACACCCAGGCAGAAGGACTGGCCCAGGCATGGCACGGAAGGGTACAAGGCCGCAGTGGACTGGATGTGGCTGAAGCACAGGGTGGTGCTAGGGTAGGTGGCCATGATGCAGCGGGTGCCAGTGTGACTGAGCTGGGCTAACAGGCACTCATTCTGGCTGCCTCACAGACCAAGAGCGGCAGGCCTGTGACAAGGAGACAAAGTATTCTGGGCCCTGCGGCTGGGCACTCTCGCTGCGCAGGAAATCTCTTCCTGGACCCTGCGACTTGGACCCTGTGCTCCCTTCACCTCTATCCTTGGCCTGGAGGAGTAGCTGCTGTCAGGGGAGCCCCAGAGACAGGGCCTGGGGGTGTGGAGTGTAGGAGAGGCCAGGGGAGTGGAGAGGGTCCCAGGACAGGGCAGCCTGCTGCCTTGTGGCCTGGGTCGGGGAGGGACCTGGAGTTCCAGGAAGGGCACTTGGCACCATCACACAGTAACTACACGGGCTGGGCCTCTGAAGTGGGGGTGGGCGGAACTGGACACAGGCAGGGAGCCAGGGCCTGGGAGATAAGAGGCAGAACAGACAGATTGGGTCTGTGGAGAAAAACAGCTCTTGGTATAATCTGGAAACTCGCACAGGAGTCAGCTCCATGTAGAAGGCCACTTGGGAGCCGCATTTCCCAGGTAGCGGCTCCCTCCGCAGCTCTCAGCATCTGCTGCCCTGCCTGCACATCACACTCCTCCCCTTGGGGCTGCCCCACAGGGCCGAGAGCTTTCCATACTCCCTGTGCCCCTGCTCCAGGCTCCTTCACCCACTGCCCCAGTCTGGGCCTGTTCATGGCCACACTCCCAGCTGGAATCCATACCTGCTATGTCTCGGAATTCCTGCCTGTCGCCTCTCTGCTGCCTGGGTGCCTAAGACACCACAAACATCAGGTGTCCCAGTTAACATCCTCCTCCGGTGTCCCCATCTTGGGAATGATGGCTCCACTCAGCTGCACCAAGACCCAAAACTCCGCACCCCCAGCAACCTTCTCGCATGGCCCTTCCAGATAGTCTCCAGGACCCTACACATGGCAAGAATTGACCTGGTCCTTCTCCAGGTCCCAGGAAGATGACTGTGATAGAGTCCTGAGCCCAAGGACCACCTATAGCCTTCAGGGAGGTTGCAGAACTTTCCATGGATCTCCTTGCCATGAGGGAGTCCTTGGTGGCCAGGATTTAGCACAGGCACCACAGCAACTGCACAGGGCAGGGAAAGGAGGGCCTGGGTTCACACCAACGTGGGCCAGACACTCGGCTGGCAGTTTCCAGACACTGTCATGGCCGCTCCTTACCATAGCAGAGATCACAGAAGCTCAGAGAGGTTAAGTAACTTGCCTAAGCTCACACAGCTACTAAGTGCCAGGAATATTCTGACCCCAAAGCTCTGCTCTTTCACTACACTATATACCCTGGGTTTCTTAAAGTCTCTGTCAACCCTCTATAAAAAGAAAAGTGAATGTTTTCTTTATTTCTTGCTTTATCAGCTCATAGTTCTAGGTGGGTCTTCTCTCGAGCCCAGGGCAGGGTTATAGGTGGTTCTCCACAAAGCTTGCTGAGTTGGAGGGAAGTGGACAGCACTCAAAGATGAGCCCAGTAAACAGAGGTTGTGTGGTTGTCAGCTGTGGTTTGCTGGCCACAGTCGTCTCTGTGGAGCCTGAGCGAGCCTGCCTCATGCACCCGCCTTGCCTCCCTCACGAGGCTTCTGTTGCCGTGTGGGTGGGGAAAGACCAAGACAAGGCAGCCTCCCCTCATCTTGGCAGAGGCAATGCCAGGCCCCAGAAGGGCAGATACCTGTGGGTCATGTGACATCAATCACCTCCCAGCATTTCTGCTCACTGCTCATTTATCCCCTGAACAAATATTTCACAAGCAGGGTCCCACTTGGACGCGGCACCAGGCAGTTGGCAAAGTACAGAAAACAGCCCCAGCTGGCGACAGGGGACAGTGAGGAATGCTTGGTTGGTAACCTACTGGATTTGAACACTGTCAGTGCAGGGCCCATGGGAGCCTGTGGGGGACCCAACCAAGCAGGGGATCAGAGGGTTTCCTGGGGGTGACAGCCACACAGCATCA
Organism: Noctilio leporinus; assembly: GCA_004026585.1. Taxonomy (NCBI): domain Eukaryota; kingdom Metazoa; phylum Chordata; class Mammalia; order Chiroptera; family Noctilionidae; genus Noctilio; species Noctilio leporinus. Next base: position 49,694 of record PVIW01003758.1, read on the forward strand.
TCTGCACAATGGGGTCCCAGGCATCCTGTGGGTGTTCAACACATATTAGAAAACGTGAAAATATTCCCCTCTCCTTCCAAGCCCTGCCTGGTCTGAGGGAGACGGCACCCCCAAACCAGGCAGTAGCTGGCAGGGAGGGGTGGCACCATGGGACAGCCAATAGAGGGCAAACTAGAGTCCTAGGCGGTGAACCGGAAACAGTGGGAGCAGTTAAATGACAGAACGGGACCTGGACTGCCTCAGGGATGGTGGTGGCACCAGAAGGTGTCCTGAACACCTCCGGAGGGTGGGCATAATTGCTGCCATGTACCAAGCATATGCTACATGAGGACTGGGCCTGGCCCACAATATACATTGCTAATGGGTTCTCCAGCTCAGCATCAGGCCTTCAAAGGATGCCTTTCCATTTCTCTGCATCTCTGTTTTAATTTGGAGGAAGTAAGTTTCATTTTTCTTAAATAAACTGAGCCAAGTAGGTTCTGGAGTAGGGGTGTGAGGGACTGGAGGGGAGAGTGCCCTGCCCCTGTGGGTACTCAAGAGGAAACAGGACGAAGCTCCTCAGGCTGTGTGGGCAAAGGAGTGACACACTTTCTGGGAGGGAACCCAAACCAGAGGTGAAGAAGCCCCTCCATGCTCCTGTGCCAGCCCCAACCTGTCCAGCTCCGTGTAGAGCAGAGGAGAATATACCAATCAGAACACATTGGTGTTGTGGCTTGGAGGTCCCCAGGACAGAGCTCATTTACCCTGATGTGAATTGTGGTCCAAGTCCCTGGCCCATGTAACTTGCCCTGCATCCTGATTATTCCAGGGGTGGAGCATGGCGGCATAGGGGGTGCAGAGCTATAGTCCATGGTCTAAAGACTAGTTCTGAACCCTGAGTCAGCAAACCTGTCTGGGGATTTAGAATACATGCTTCCTGAGCTCTCTGAACTTAGGTTTGCTGTAAGACACCACGAGTTGCAACACTTCAGAATGATCTCCATTTGGAATGTCTGTGTTTGTATCCTCAATGTACCTGCTTGAATGTCCATATACAGAGGGGTGGAAGGAGATCACTAGGGACAGTGACAGGCAATCATTATTATAACCCTAGTGCTGTGTGATATTTGGAAAATTGTTGGGGTCCCCCTGCGAAGGTGTTGGGGCATGCAGCCCCACACAGGCCAGGCCAAGCCTATAAGACCTGACCAGAAAGCTGGGAAAGCTGGGTGCATATAGGCGCTGATGCTGTAGCCAAGGGGGGCCCTGCATGAGAATCTGGCCTTGAAAACATTCCACTGGCCCTTTAAAGTCTGCACCTGTGACCTAAACTTCCTAGACTTAACTACTGCATCCACAGCAAATGTTAAAACTTTCACCCACATGTAATCTCACCCTCCCTGAAATTGTATTGACCACCTGGAGTTCTTGGCGCCACCTTGTCTAAACTTAACAACTCCCTTCCTTTTGGATATTCTTCCATGGTAATGAATTGTAGTGTGTACGTGCACCCCCCCCCCAACTTTGTGTGATCAATAAAAACCTTTGGAGGCGAACAAACAGGGCCTTTGTCAATCAGACACTGGCCAGCCTTCTCTCTCCTAGCACAAGCTGCATGGAAAGTATTCATTTCATCCACGTCACCAAGGGACCTCTGCTAGTCGGGGTTCCCCACAAAAAAAATCACTCAACTTCTCTGGGCCTTAGTTTCCACATCCTTCAAATGGGAATCCTAGCCCATTGGGAGGATCCAATCAAATCACATAAAAAGGGTTTAAGGCCTCAGGCCATCAAAGTCAAATTGTTGTTGAAGGTGTTATGAGATCTATGCCCTAATAATCCTGTGGTCTCAGGATAATTTACATAAGACTCTTCCAGATAACGGAAATTTATTCTCTTAACCCTCTGGATTTATTTTACTCATTTTAGGTAGAACATTTTCTAAAACTCATCAAAGTAGCCTTTTCTTATCAGGCACATAGTTGGGGGTGTGGAGGAGCTCACCCTCATGATCTGCATGATCTGCACCCTAGCACCGTGCAGAAAGTGCTGCTGAACCTGCCCACAAAGCTGTGACTTGTATCCCATGCTCCATCCTGCAGGGATTTTCCCCACCTCTTCCTGCTCATTCCAGTTCCCGGTCTCCTCTCTTTCAGTCTATCTGCTTCAGAAGCTCTCATGGTACCCTTTCTAATCTGCTGTCTGTTAGCCTGAGGATTAACTGAATTTTGCCTGGGGAAAGAAAGCAACCAGGCTGATTAAATCACAGCCATGCTAAATTCACAATTTTAAGCCAAGTCAGCTCAGGGTGATGCCTGGAGTGGCCCCACAGCCTTCTCTTGGGGCAAAGTTCAGAGCTCTGAACAGCCAGCCTGGTGTTTCCCTGCCTAGCATGAGGCCTGCAACTCAAGAGTGATGAATATATGCTGATAATCATGATCATAAACACAGGGGCACAGAAGCAGCAGCAAAGGGAAGGGCTGCTTACAGGGAAGCACTCTGTCCAGAAAAGCAGAACAAGTATCTCCATGCTTGGGGCAGACTGGGCGGGTCTGTCCTGACAGAGAGCAGAGGGTGGATGTGGAAGGTGCTCCACTGGTGGGACAGCTGCTCGGGGCCACTCAGGTGGGTAAGAGCCACTTCCTCCCTCAGACCGGCAGCCTGTACAACCCTTCCCTTCCCTGGGACCAGGCCTTTGCCAGGATAAGAAGGTGCACTTGGGTTCACCTTTTAAACCCCTCTCAGGCCTGCACGTAGGTGCAGCTGGAACCTGTCATTTCTGTTTCACAGATGGAGAAGCCGAGGCTCAGAGATGGGGTGGCTGTACTGCAGTGGGGTTGAGGCCCTTACTCAGGCCTGTGGCCTCTTGTACCAAGAGAAACTTTTGTACATATGCAAAAGGAAACATGTTTAAGGGTGCCAACTACAAAGCCATGGAGTAACCCAAACAACTTAGGAGGGGAACACAGATGAATTCAGGGTGGTATAATAACTTGATGAATATTATAAAACAGTGAAAACAAATGAGCTATGGTTATACCTTTCCACATTGTTATATAAAGTGACAAAAGCTTGACACAATAGGGTACCACAGATATTAAAAAAAAAATGAAACAGTTTTGGTTTAGGCAAATATTATATGCCATAGAACACACAATAATTTAAAATATAAAATAGCAACCAGTGAACAATGATTATATCATGGAGGGAAATGATCATAAAAGGCATTCTGGGGAATTTGAATATAGATTGTATTATAAGACAAAAGAGAATTATTAAGTTTCATGAATGTTTTAATATAATTGTGAATATGTAAAAGAATAACATTGTTCTGAGGAGACGTGGGAGATGTGTTGAAATATTTAGGCATGAAGAGTCAAGATGTCTGCAACTTAACTTCAAATGGGAAAAAGAGAAGGAGAGAGAAATAAAGGGGGTGGGGTCCGTGTGTGTGGGAGAGAGTCAGAGGAAGGAGGAAGGGAAACATGACAAATGTTAGGAATTAATGAATCAGAGAAAGAATATACAGGCAGTCATTATTCTTCTTTCATTAATTTTTCTGCAGTTTTGACATTTTGGAGGCAGAAACTGAGAATGCTGCGTATCAAATTCAGGTTATTTGCTCTGGGGAGAGAGGTGGACAGGCCAAGGGAAGAAGACATGTGGGCGAGTGTCCATTATTGGTGATGTTCTAATTCTTAAATGGGTGCTGGGTTCATGGGTGCTCGTTGTGGTATGTATCAATCAGTGAGCAGACAAATATGAGGGAATACCAATGAAAGAATATAAATAAATGACTACTAAGTGCAATGTGGTATCTGGGACTGGATTCTGACACATAAAAAGGACATCAGTGGGAAAACTGATAAAATTGAATGTCAGTGGTTTTGTTAATCTCATTGTATCAATCCACACTAATTTCTTAGCTTTGACAAATGTACCATGGTTATGTAAGCTGCTATGTCCTACATGGGTCAAATGGTATTTGGGAATGCTGAATCTTTACGATTCTTTGTAAGTTAAAAATTATTATTATTTTTAATTTTTTAAAAATTTATTTATTATTTTCAGAGATAGGGGAAGGGAGAGAGGCAGAGAGGGAGAGAAACATCAACGTATGGTTGCCTTTCACCTGCCTCCAGCTAAGGACCTGGCTTGCAACCTGGCTTGCAACCTGGTTATGTGCCCCTGTCTGGGGAATCGAACCAGTGACTGTTGGGTTCGCAGGCCAGCACCTTATCCATTGGCTACCAGCCAGGGCTAAGTTAAAAATTATTTAAAAAAATTAAAAAGTTACAGCAATCAGACTGAGGGAGTGGGGAGGGGGACAAAAAAACACTGTAGCAATCAATCAATTGTTCTGTGCAGAGATGGATGGAAGTGACTGATGTGATCAGTGGAGGAGAAGAGAGGAGGAAAGAAAGCCGGATTTCTTCCTGACAGTTCTCACAGGCTGGCTCTGTGCCCCCATCAATCTGTCTCCCTTCTCTGGTGTGGGGAGTGGATGTTGGGTTGGCTACAACCTACCAGGGGAGGTGTTCTCTCTTCCTCCCTGGAGCCCTGATATCTGACCTCCAGCTGCACACAGTGGGGCTCTCTGGCTGAGGCCTATCCCATTGGGGCTACCAGGCTCTTCCATTGTCCCCTCAGCTGCCAAATCAGGGTGCAAATCCCACATCTGTGATTACATACCCACCAGAGACCACCTGGATATTTACGCACTGATGTCCTTTACTCCTCACAACAAGCCTGACCTCTAGGTGTCAGATCCTCATTTTATAGTTAAGTAAACTGAGTCTCAGAGGAGTCAAGGTGCCTGCCCAAATCCACCAAGGAATGGTCTGCAATCTGTGGCACTAGGAATCAAAGCCAGGTCTCTCTGAGCCCCAGGTACTGCTTTCCTGTCTCAAAACAGCCCAGCACATTCTGGGAGGGCTGTCTTACACTCTCTCCTGCACCCACCCCTTTGGCTCGAGATCTATGCGCCAGGTTGGGCAGACAATGCAGGTGCCAGGTTTTATCATGGGTGTCTGTCCAAGACAGATAATCCTGGGACCAGCCAAATGCATGGCCCTTCCCAAAGGAAAATGTTTCCTTTCCCTTCTCCTTTCCTCCCAGATCCCAGCTACACCAGGACCATTACAGTACTGACCCACGGCTGTCAAAAGGGCTAGGCACACAATGACATGCACTCAGCATGATGAACAGGGCATCAGCACCTCTCTTGGGAAAGGGGGACAGAATGGGGCAGTTGACCACACAGGCTGGGGTAGAAAGGATGCACACTCTCCTGCATCACCTGGCTGACTGGTCCTCACGCTGTGCTGGAGCAACAGCCAACATGACAGCCAACTAACTGCATAAGAATGGACGCTCCCTGCGGGTTGAGGTTGTTGTCTGTTTTCGGCTGTCTGTTCATGATGCTATAGCACCTATAATAATGCCTGGCACATCATAAGGCACTCAATAAATTGAGAGATCAAGCTTTTATGTGCCAGGTACTATTCTAAGATCTTGGCACAGATTAATTCACTTAATCCAATAACCCTATGAATATCTCCATTTTACAGACAAGAATACTGAGACAGAGAAAAAGCCACCTGCCCTAGGTTACACAATGAGCAGGGGAGCCATGATTTACCTGACTCCTAACCACCTCGTAGTACAGCTTCTTTCTGTCCTGGCTGCATGGATGGCATAGTGTCCAAAACCCACGCTTATTACCATGTCATGCTGACTGCTTATTAGGATCTTGTTCCCATACATAGGGGAGAGAAGACTACACCTTCCTCCTACCCCACTCGTGCTGCTCCTTCTCACTCTTTTTGCACTTGCAACCCCCACAAACCCGTATTTCCAATGGCCTCTTTGAGCACCTTGGATTCTGTACTTTCCCAAATAGCCTCTCCACGTGTCCCAGGTCCCACTCTCCCACACGCTGCTCAGGGGAGAAATCTTGGCTGCTTTCAAACCTTGGCAGGTGAGTAGTGGCCCCAAGTTGTGTACATCCTAATCCCTGGGACCTGTGACTATGTTTCATTATATAACAGAAGGGACTTTCTGCTGTGAATAAGCTGAGGAGCTTGGGATGGGGAGATTATCCTGGATGAGTCCAGGGCACCTTAAATACAGGGTGGGGCAAAAGTAGGTTTACAGTAGTTCATACAAAAATAATACATTAATAAATAGTAATACAAGAATAAACTCTCCGGCCTGAGAACCCAAAGGTCACTAGTTCAATTCCCAGTCAGGGCACATAGCCAGGTTGCAGGCCAGGTCTGCAGCTGGAGGCAGGTAAAAGGCAACCATACATTGATGTTTCTCTCCCTCTCTGCCTATCTCCCTTCCCCTTTCTTTGACAATAATAAATATAATCTAAAAAATAAGTAAAATAAAATAATTCTGTTTCATGGACTCACAATTTGCTTTTGCCCCAGCCTGTCTAATTCTAAGAGTCCTCATAAAGGAAGCAAGAAGGTCAAGAACGGAAGCAGAGGATGGAGTGGGGAGCTTTGAAGATGGAGGAGGGGCTGTGAGCGGAGGAATTCAAATGCTGCTAGAAATTAGAAAAGATAAGAAAATGGTTTTTCCTTAGAGGCTCTGGAAGGAACCTGCCCTGCTGATGCCCTGACTTTAGCCCTGTAAAACTACAATTTCTTACCTCTACAACAGTAAGGCAATAAATCTGTGTTGCTTTAAGCCACTAAGTTTGGGTAACTCATTACAGCAGCTACAGGAAACTATTATGAACTCCCCGTGTCCCCTTGCCTCCGTCCACAAATCCAGGTGCTCACCATGACAAGCCCCTTTCCCAGAGAAACTTCCCACAGGTCCAGCCCAGGGGTCAGTAGGCTGTCAACGCACTATGGCAAGAACTTCTCACCTGGTCTCCCAAAATCCATTACCTGCTCTGCAAGCCACATTGATCTTTCTAAACAGTCTGTCTGACCATGTCATTCCCTTGCTTAAAACCTGCTGAGGGCTCTCTTGTTCACAGGGCAAATCTGTCCTCCCTGACAAACAAGGCCCTCTGCTGGGACCTCTCTTACTGTTTTTCACCCGGGGAATGTGTTCTGCCTGCCACTCCCCAGGTCCCTACCCAACAGGTCATGGGAAATATGTGTAGTTTCATGGAGCAAATAGGCTCAGTCTATCCTACTTCATAGACTATGAAGGGAGGGCCTTCTTTTCCTGCCTCGCCCTGTGTGGCACATATAATCTTGTGTGGGGTTATTTTTCCTTTGTACCTATGAAAAGCTATTTTCCTTTTGATGCCCAAGAATGGGTCCTAGGAAGCCATTACTGCTCAGGTCCTGACCCAACCATCCCTGTAAAATACTCAGCCAGGTCTCTGGGCTTTGGGATCTTATGGCCACAAGGGGAGGAGGCTCTCCCCTAGGGAGAAATGGGGTTTTTCCATTTGGCTTCAAGATACCACCCACAGCTGGGTCCCTCCCACCTGACCGACTCCTCGTTTTCCTGACCCAAGAACACTGAAGGCATCAGTACTCCTGCTGACTTGACTCACTTCCAATGATCTCATTCTGTTTTAGGGTTTTAAATACTTGCAATATGCTTGTGACTCCTCAAGTTACACAATTACACCTCAAGCCCAGTCTGCTTGTGTACGGACCTGCTACTGGATGACACCCCAGACTTAACGTGCCACAGAACGAGCACCTGACACTGCAGCCCTCCCAGCTGGCTCCCCCTGCCTGCATTACCCCCATTTCGGCTACTGGCATCTCTTTCCGTCCAGGTCCAGGTCAGTCCAAGTCCCCAAGGTCGAGGTTGACTCCTCTCCCCACAGACACCTCAGCAAGTTCTGTTGGCTTTAGCTACAAAATACACCTGGTGCCAGTGACTCAGCACTGGGCCTCACTCATGATGTTCTGCCCTGCTTCCACCCTGTCTGTCCTCACCCAGCAGCCAAAGTGATCCTGTTAAATTCTAAATTGGATTATTTCTCTCCTGCTCAGAAGCCTGCACTGACTCACAGCTCACTTGGATCCAGCTCCACACAATCTGCCTTCTTTCCCTATTTCCACCTATCTCCCACTACGGCCCTCACCTCCTTCCTCCAATGCCCTGGCGGGTGATCTCACGGCCTTAGCAGTTGCTGTTCTCTTCGCCTGTAGTGCCTTTCTTGCCTCCCCAGCTCACTACCGCCCCCTTCAGGCCGTCACTCAAAAGGCCTTTCCTGGACATCTGTTGTAACTTCCTAAAAATAAACACAACCTCTCATCGCCGCTTCCCTGCTTTCCCTTTGAGCTCACACCTAACTCACTTCATACTTCACACATTGGTTATTCTCTGCATCCGCACCAGAATGTAAGTTCTGTGAAACAGGGTATTAAAAAGAAATCAGTATTGATGAAAGGTTCAGCACCCAGCCCAATGCCTGGCCCATAGACACCTGAGAACTGGTCCTGGACTAAGTAAGGGCACCTGGGCTCCCACAGCCGTGATGGTGCCCCTCTGTGGGGTGTGCTGTCCTGGTCCCCAAGCCTGGGAGCTCCAGAGGGATACGGCTGCATGTCAACCCCCCTCCTCCACCACCAGGCCTCTTCTGTCACCTGACCCCTCCCAAGGAGGCTGGAAAGATAAGAGTCCACCTAGCAAACACCAGGTGCTGAGGTTTACTTAGTACCCCGCCCCCACGCCTCCATTTTTGTGGCTCAAAGAGGCATTTCTCAGCCAGCAAGAGCTTCTGTTCAGCAGGCAGGGCCTGGTAACCCCTCCACTGATCTCGCTCCAGCTCAAATAAAGGCGATGGTTGTTCCTGTCAGCTTGGGTGGTCCTCGCTGGGGAAACAGCCTCAGGGAGGCTCTCTGGAATGTTACAGAAGAGTCAAAGACCCCCACTGCTCTTTCTGGAGCCTGCGGAGGTCTCGGTCTAACCCTGGGGTCCTCCCTCCCCCACCTGGCAGGCCTGGGGCCACCGACCACCCCTGGGGCAGGATGCGGCCGCAGTGGCCCAGCCGAGCCCCGAGACCGGGACAAGGGTGGGGCCTCCTGACATCACGTCCTCGCATCGCCCACCGCGCGCCCGTCCTGGAAGAAAGGAGGCAGCGGGCCAACTCGGGGCCTGGCAGCCGCCGCCCGCCGCCCGCGGGGGCCCCCAGGCCCCGCCCAGCAATGCCCGCTCCTGGCGGGGAGGCGGGGGAACATCTTTGCGGGAGCCTAATTAACAGAGAAAAGCAGAGATAATCAAGTGGAGAAACATGTGGCTGGCGCTGGAAACTGGTATCTTTAGCAACTTGAGAAAGGACGGCTTTATTTTGAGTTCTCCAGCGCCTGACGGAGTGGGAAGGGCGGAGACAAGGTGGGGGCGGCGGCGAAGCCCCCGCGTGACTGCGGCTGGGGGTCGGGAGGCGGCGGACGCGAGTGGGGGAGCGGCTCCCCGAGGGCGTTTCTGCTCCAGGTAGCCTCCAGGCCCTGAGGCAGTAAGTTATCCGAGATCACAGAGGGCAAGTTAACTAATCCAAGATCACACAGCTCTGAAGCGGCAGAACCAGTAGCCTGAAGGCAGAAGGGGACCTGTTCCTGCTCCAGGTCAGCCTGGCGCCTCTTCCCAGTAAGCCCACTCCACTGGCACCTGCTGAATGACAGGGACCCCACAGAAGTGACAGACCTGGCAAGGGGCCCCAATGGGGGCAGTGACAAGAGGTGTCTGCCATCCCACTTGGGACTAGGGCTTTTCCCTATCCCTACTTATACCCACCCTGAAAACAGGGTCACAGTCCTTTGCCCCCAGTGGGGCTTCTGAAACTGGGCCTCAGGCAGCGCTGGGTGTGTGTGTGTGTGTGTGTAGTAAGTCAAGTACAACTACTTATTTTCCTTAGCAGAATGTAATTTAGCTCCTTCAATTAAAACTAAAATAGCGTAGGGTTTAGGAAGCAGACTATGTGATGACTTCTAAATAAAGCTAGGTCTGGCCAAGAACTTCACCCCAGCCCACAGGGGTGCCCAGGCTCTGGCTTCCGGGACATCAGCGCTTGCCAAGGCCGGGTCTGCAGGGTCTAGTCCACACTGCAAAGCCAGACCTTCTAGGCCCTCCGCGCTCCGGCCTTGCTCTGGGGTGGGACATCTTCCATTTGCAAGTAGGTAAACCCAAGCAAGTAGGCAAACCTGACTTGCTGGAGTGAAACAGCAAGTTGGCAGCTCTGCTGTGTCTCTGGAGCTCCTGCTCTACGGTGGGGAAGGGTGAAGGGGAGACGGGCTGCTCACCCCAGGCAGGGAGGGCTACATGGCTGGTGTTGGGGGAACCAGAAGGAGAGGAAGCTGGGGCAGGGCAGTTGGGCCTGTTAACTGTGGTTATCCTTTGGTTCCCTGAGCAAAGGGACTAGGGGGAAGCTTGGAGCTGAGCAGTAAAGGGAAGTAATTTGGTGTGTGGGGGCGGGGCTGGGGGAGGCTCCCTCTGCACCTTCCCTGGTTCTGAAAGGCTCTGTTTCCCTGTCTTCCCAGGCAGGTGGGTGAGGCACCAAAGGTAGCTCCCTCTGGGGAAGCTCTTCCTCCTCTCCTGCAGTGCACCTTGTGGGAACCAGCTTCTTTGGGAGCGCACACTTAACTTTAGCTCAAATGCCTCCTTCCTTCCAGTAACGGGATTCCCTACCTTCCAAGGTGGTTTTTTAAAATCCTCGATGGAGGCCCTGGCTGGTGGCACAGTGGATAAGGTGCTGGCCTGCGAACCCAAAGGTCACTGGTTCGATTCCCAGCCAGGGCACATAACCAGGTTGCAAGCCAGGTCTCCTGCCAGATCCATAGCTGGAGACAGGCGAAAAGAAACCATACATTGATATCTCTCTCCTTCTCTGCCTCTCCCTCTACCCCTCTCTGAAAATAATAAATAAAATCTTTAAAAAAATAAAATGTCAGAGTAATCTTAAAAATAAATAAATAAATCCTCACTGGATGACATCTCCCCCTCCCCTCCCCACCCCATTGCTTTGAGAGAGGGAAACAAAGATTTGAGAAAGAAGCTTTGAATGGCCGCCTCCCATACACTGCCCAGGTGGAGACTGAACCTGCAACTTTTTGGTTACAGGATGACACTCCAACCAACCTCCAAGGCTTTTTAAAAAGATACTACTATTTGAAGGTAGTTCTAGAATGTTCTTTATTTCTTTGATTCCTCTGGTGTTGCCCAGAAGGACTCTGCTCTCCCCAGGTTTGCAAACAGCAGCGGCCTGACATGCCAGACTCACCTTACTCACAAATTCCTCTACCTTCTTTCCTTGCATCTCCACCTTACTCTGTTCCTTCACATGCTCTATTCCTTCAAGGTCCCTTGGAGGTTGCTGTACTCTGGGCTCTACCCTGGGCCCTCCTCTGCCATCTTCATACTAGCTCTAAGCATCCCCTCAGGACCTGCAAACTACACACTTGCTACCAGATGCCTCATAGGCCTGAAGATCCTTGGGCACAGGTGCTGTAATCACCATTCCAGAACCTTCAGCCCTTCCTTCCTCACACTCTGCTGCTACTTCTAGATCCTAACTCCACCCAGCTCTGGGTCCTGCACCCTACTGCCTGGCATTATTACATGACTTTACCTTCTGCAGCTCACCCAAGGTGGGTGTAAACATGGCTACCATGGTAACTGTAGGACCATGCTCATTGGATCCTATTATGCCAGACTACAAAAACAACATGAGTCTCCAGGGTTTGGGACAAGGCCTTTTATGATTCTGGCCTCACTATTTTGCCACCTTCCTCCTCTATTGCCCAACATCCCCTGCCTACCCCTTGCTCAGGCTCTGGAACAGCACAGACCTAGCTATGACTTTGATCCCGTGCTAACTATGTGACTTTGCCTTTTTCAGCCTCAGTGTGCTTAGCTGCAAAATGGGAATGATAACAGCACTGACCTCACAGGCTTGTGGGAAAGGCATAGGACTTGGCATGCCATGGCCTCAGCAAGGGTTGACTGTAGTCATTTTGTGGCTCCCTACCTTTGTGATGTTGCCTCCAACCTGGAACTCCCCAGCTTCCTGGGGAGCTTTGCCCTGGTCCCCAGATGCTGCTGGTTCTCCTGGGGGAGGGGACGGGTTGGTCTTTGCCTGAAGGTGCCAGTGAATTCACACAGCAGTGGCTATAGCTCAGGAAACCAACACGGCTCTCATGTTTGCTGGGAATCACTGTGCATACAGACAAGTTTTCCATGCTCCCTGCGCTCTGCCTCAATCTCCTCTCCTCCCTCCTGCCACATCTGAACCTTTTGGTCATCAACAGTAGTGGCCCTTCCATGATGTCCACATCACGCATCCTTCTCAGTCCTTTCCCATCTTTCTGGCTTCACCTCTAGTCTATTACCCACATTGGGAGCTACAGTCCCCTGCTCCGGTCACCCTTCCTGTCCCCTCTAAGGAGTCAGTGTTAGGTTACAGGGGCAGACAACCTGGAGACAGTACCTACCCTTGAATTTTAATTGTACCTGGCCTTTAGTTAAAACTCTTAACAGTCAATGTTTACATATCTAACCTGGCAAGGATGTGATAGTGGACGGGACAGGAAATTCTTAGGGACCAGTTGATGAAATTATCTTACCCAGGAATCCTTGGGGAGATGCTATTGAAGGAGTGGCTCCATCAGACAGACCCTCTTAACACTCCACTGCTAATAGAATTTGGGTAAAGAAACTAACTCTCCTTTAATCCAGGTATCCGTGAGAATGTTTGTATAAAAGCCCCAACCCGGTGAGGTCAGGTTGAAGACGGCTTTTCTAAAGCATTTTCCCTTGTCGCTCCTTTTCCCATTTTCTCCCAATAAACCTTTATTTTGATTCTACAGCGGCCTCCAGGTGTGACTTCTCCAAGCAAGGCTGACTTGACAGTCAGCAGAGGGGCTCTTGCACAAGCTCTCAGCAGTCCCTCTTCTGTCTGTCCTGGTTCTTTGGAGGATACCCCTCCTTCTTGTCATTTTCCCCACCCCCTGTACATCACTCATTTCTCTAACATCACAATGTTGCTATTCCCACCTCTAAAACCCTCTCCATCTTTTTTCTGCCCCTAAAAAATCATCTGTCCCTGGTGAGTTCCATTTCTCTTTTTCTCCTGAGCCCCACTACTCCACAAACGTTCTCACAGTGAGAAATAAGAAAGCAAGTAACTCTCAAACCAGGCTAGGCCACATTGGATAATTATTAACAGCTAGGCCAGACAGCAAATGAAGTCTGAGTAAGCAAAGTAACAAAGAAGTGAGGATGTGACAGCACAGAGGGCTAGGGCTAGGGACTTCCCCAGCCCTTTACAGATAGATGCCTCCGAGAACAAAGGAAAGGAGGGATGGTTGCATTGGCTCCAAAAGTTGCCCGTGCTAGAATCTAAACTGTCCAATCATCTCTTTAGACATGATCGTTCCAGACTGTGACTAAGTACTCAGCCGTTGAGGAAACGGGGGAGGGATTGCTCATGTCAGGGGATAAACTCATCCATTTCTCCCACTTTGGTGTGCCTGCCTACCAGATACCATGATACCACCAGGCACCTGCTCTTGCAAGAACACAAACACCTCGCTTTTGCTATACTTCTGGCCTCACTATCCATTTGTTTTATGGATTGGGCGAGCATATTTCTCACACTACCCCACGTGAACCTGCTCGTAACCAGGCCTCCTGGAGCCTCTAGGTTGCTCAGTCCCAGTTCTGTCTCAGGTCTCCTGTACTTTTAACCTCTCAGCAGCACTTGGCCCAGGTGACCACTCTCCTTCAACAGTGTTTCAGGTGGCTCCTAGGACACCACACACTGCAGGTGATCCACCTGCTCATTTTTCCAGCACCTAAATGCTAGAGGGCCCCAGGGCTCACCCTTGACTCCTTTTGACCAACTGTCCTCATCTTCATTCGGTCTAGCTTTGTAACTTAAATACCGAATGGCAAATGGCTCTCAACTGCATGTCTAGATGCACCCTCCCTGATTTGTGGATCCAACTGCCTGCCCTACCTGTCTACTTGGGTGTCAGACTTGCCCACCACTAAGATTCTGTCCTTTCTCTAGCTGCTCAGGACAAAATCTTGATGTTGTAGGGGTTCAAAATATATCACCTCTAGGTGTGCCTCTGTGGTATGCAGACTGTTTTGAGCTAAAGGGCAAGTATACTACTTCCTTTTGACTTATCTACAGGGCAGGGCAAACTTGTACTAAATGTCTCATCCTGCAGCAATTCTTTAAAGCCTCCAAGGTGCATGACCTCATCCCTAGCTCGGGATGTCTTATATACTTCTATCCCCCTGTCTATCCCTGAACCTCTCATGCACATGGGCCTCTTTTTCATGTATGCAGGGTCCCTGTACATATGCCTATATTAAATATGGTTTTATTCTCTTGCTTATGTCTCATGTCTATTTATTAGAACCTTGAGGATAGAGGAAAGTGTGTTCCTTCCCCACAATGTCATCCGTGTCCTCTCTTTTTCTCATACCTCACACCCACTATGTCAGCGATCTTGTTGACTTCTACTTTCAAAATAAGTCCAGGGCCCATCCCCTCAGCTGTTTTGACCTGGATTTCTACTTGGCTTCTACCTTCAGTTTTTTCAGGTCTTAACTCTCAAACAATAGTCTGATCTCTGTTGTATCAATATCTGACTGCATGGTACTAGTCACTATTGAATATACTATTCCTTATTTATCTGTCTCCCTCACTAAAATATAAGCACCACAAGGGGAGTGAATTTTGTATTCCTGTATCTTGCTTGACACAGAGCAGGCACTCAGTACATTTTTTGTTACACAAATAAATGAACCCAAAGGATCATGAGTCTGGAAGATTGAATTAGGGTAGGACTGAAGTTATAGACGCTGGCAGCCAGAAGGGGGCAGCAAAGAGCTACCCAGTGTGGATGAAAGGTTGCGGGGAGTGTTGGAGAGTGGGAGGGGAGCATGAGCACATGCTGAGTGACCTTAACAGGTCCCTTAACACCCAGGAGTCTCAGTTTCTTCCTGTAAGACAGAGACAGGTCATTGGGAGAGATTACATGTAGTGATATGGGAAGTCTCTGTAATCGGCAAATCATAAGCATTGACGTGGGTATTTGGTGTCCACAGTGTGGGGAGTTGCCCAAATGCCCACAACTGGGGGACAGGGTAGCTATACAACTATGAGGCAGCCTGATGAGGGAATACTATAAAGCATTTCAAAGACATGGGGAAATGCTTGTGTTTTAAGTTTGTATGTGTGTACATTTTATTAAAAAACGAGATGTAAGCCCTGACTGGTAGCACAGTGGATAAGACGCGGGCCTATGAACCCAAAGGTCGCTGGTTTGATTCCCCAGCCAGGGCACATAACAAGGTTGCAAGCCAGGTCTCCAGCCGGGTATGTGGCTGGAGGCAGGCAAACGGCAGCCATACATTGATATCTCCCTCTCTCCCTTCCCCTCCCTCTAAAAATAATAAATAAAATCTTAAAAAAAAAAAATGTTCACAAATTAAAAAGAGAGAGAGAGAGAGAGAGAGAGAGAGAGAGAGAGAGAGAGATGTAAAATTAATCAGCCTGCAGAAAAATCTGGCTTTTTTTTTTTTTTTTAATGGTTTTTATGGTTATCACTATAAAAATGAACAGCTATCTGGGCAGATTTCTGTATTTTCAAAATTTTCACTGTAGGCATGTATTTGTAATTCCCTTTAGGTTTTTATGATCTAGAATGTTATTTGGCTACTACTACACCTGGTACCTGGGCAGAGGCTCACTCTTCCCTTAGTCACCACCCCTTCTTCCCAGCATATCCTGAGCAGCTTTTTTTGCAGCCCCAGGTTTATGAGACACCAGGCCCCTCTGGGTTTTGGGATCAGTCATTTTGACTTGAGCACAGAGGGTGATACCCTGCTCACCCAAAGTCCCTTCCACAGCCCTGCTTTGTGCAGTTGCCTGTCAGGGGCCGTTTGTTCCTGAGAGCTGGATGGATACCTTGGGCTTACGGGGCGCACAGGCATCCATTGCTGTCCTCAGCTGCCCACCTGTCTGGCCCATGGCCCAGTCTCCCTACTTGAACTCAGTGCTACTGCAGGCAGGTGGGGCAGGTGGGTCAGGTGGGGAGCAGCCCAGCTCGGTGTGAAGGAGCTACCAATGGTGTGCACCTCTTCAGGCCTCAAAGGCTTGGGCTCCTGGGGTCCAGCCTGGGTTACCTGGGTCCCCTGAAGTTAGGGCTGGAGCTCACTTTAGAACAAACAGGGACCCTGGCCCTACCATCTTTTATAGTCCCAGGCTCCTCCAGCTTGAAAACCCATCCCCAAGGGATTCTGCGAAGCCCCTGGCCCACAGTTCCCCATTAGAGGCTTGAAATCCCTCCCACTATCCCTTGAGGCTCGATCCAAGCCTGTTTTTCTCCCTAACGAGGTACCTGCCACCACTCAGCACAAGCTGGAAAGGCTACCAGACACCAGTGGCGAGACGGAGGCCCTGAGGGCAGATGTGTACCCAGCTGGGACAACACTGAAAGCCTTCTAGGTCATCTCCTGGGACTCAGAACAAAACTGGCCCAGGAATGGCTATACCCTCACCCCACTCTGGGCCAGCTCACTATTCCAGGCTGCATTGTGGAAGCCCAAGATTTCACAACCAAGTTCTCTTCAAAGCACAATTTCCTTCTTTATGATTCACCTTCTCAGAATGGTTCTATTAGGAAAGGCTTCTATGGGAACCTTCAATAAATGACCTAGAAAATCTGAGACCCATCCTTCAGAGTCCCTCCTCTACTTAGGGAAGTTCCCCTCCTTCCCTGAGCACCTTGTTTCTATACTCCCACCGACCTGGCTTCCCAGGCACAGGTCAGCTCATGTCAACACTCTGCAGTGTGGTAGTAACTGCAAAGGTAGGGGCTTCATAGAAGGTTCCAGCTCCTGGAGGGGGTGCTCAATGTGTAGGAACAAGGAGCATCTCTCCAATCACCTGAGTGGACAGTTCTGCATGGATGTCTCTGGGCACCAATGTGTACACATAACATCTAAGAATTGATGGGACCCCTCCCCCTAACTTCTTGGCACTATGAAACCCTCTGGAACTTGGGTACAAGTCCTAGGAAAAGGGGATCCTAAATGGACATAGATTAAGTTGCTGCCACTATGTAATGGAGGTTTTTGGTAGAATTCTAGTTCCATTAGAAGACTGAAAAAAAAACAAAAGAGTTCATGCCTTACTTATACTTTTGAGTTAGCAGACTAAAGCCCACTCTGTATTTTTAGAAGAGAATGAAAGAGAAAGGAAAATGTCTCAAAATTCCCACTGTGCCAGGAAAAGGACTGCTTCTTTGTCGTGACACACTGTATCCTCCTGGCCGCATGGCCTCTATCTGTTACTGGTGCCCCAGCCATGTCCCCAAACACCTCTGTAAACTGCGTTAGCACCACAATTCTCTGCACCTCTAAAGCCCAGTTCAATATCACCTCCTCCAGGAAGTCTTCCAGAGCTTCAGGAATAATAATAATGTCCCCCAACCTCCTGCCCCCAATGGCTAAGCATTTCCCTCAGGTGGTTCAGGGCTGAAGACTTTACAAACATCTCACTGGATGTTAAGACAAAGCCCCCTACCCCCACCCCACCTGCAGCAGGGTGAAACTGTCCTCCAGAGCTCACTCATCACTGCCCATCATTTGTCCTATTCAGATCACCTTGTGAAGCAAGTATGACTATCTCCATCTTACAGATGAGGAAGTGTAGGCTCAAGAATGTGAAATAATGAGCCCAGTCACATGGCTAGGAAAAGGGATGCAGGGATTTGAGCTGGGTCTGAGCACCAGCCAGTGCTTTCCCATGGCCCACATGCTGCCCAAAGATCATCGGCTACCTCTCCAAGTGTCCAGGGAACTTGCTGACACTCTGCCAGTCCAGAGACCTGAGCTCCTGTTCCAACATCACCCCCAGTATCAGGTTTCAATGCTTTTCTCATGGAAGGTTTGGAACAGCCCCTTCTGGGACAGAAACAGCACTCAATGACCTCTAATGAACCCTCAGAGGCTCCAGTGAACCTGGACACATTCCCAGCCCAGCATGACAAGTGGCAGGAGTAGGCTTGGAGCTGGCCTGCAAACCAGTCTGGCTCTTCCATATTGTCACCTGGTATGAGTGCCAATGCCTGGAAAGGTGCTGGCTGTTCCATTTCTGAGGGCTGGGGTCAGGGCCACTTTCCCACCTCTTCCAGGCAGTCTGCCACCCTCTCCCACACCACGTGGGAAGAGAAAGCATTTCTAAGGCCTGTCTCTGTACACGGAAGAGGTAAAGGGAAAGCCAATGGGTGGGTGGGCAGGCAGACTGGCACAGACACTAAGGGGTGATGGCTGAGATTAAGAAGCTGTTTAAATAGCAAGATGAGCTGTCAAATTTTCTTAGCTGGAGGGTAAGTCCTGGTCAAGGAAAGAGGTCACCTCCAGAAGGACCCAGGAGCGCTATGGCCTATGTGAAGGCTGCTGGGTGATCCTCTGCTCAAGTGTTTCTCTCTAAAGGCTGACACTCCATCCCACCTGCCCATAACCCATGGCCTCCTTGACAGAATGCGGGTCGCCAGGCTCTGGAGCCAAGAGTTCCTTCACCACAGCTGGGGCATCCCAGACAAGTCACCGAAGTTTCTGCCATCCGTAAAAATGGGACAGAAAAAGGTGACAGTGCAAAGCGCTGAACTTACAGCCTGGCACACATCAGGTGTTGTACATGACTTTCACTTTGCTACTTTCCAAACTCATTAAAAATGTCCACGCCCCTTTTCAGTCTTCTAAGGGGAGCCTTCCTTCCAGGGAGAAGGGGCTGGGGAGCACAGGGGGTGCCGAGGGGAGGCTGAGGGGCTGCCTCACTGCATTTCTATTTATCATCAACAGAGCAAAGCCCAGCTACTCTTGCTGCTGCTGCTGCTGCTGCTGCTGCTGGGATCGCGCCCAGCACTGACGCCCACCTAGGCCGAAACCCAGTTCGCGCAGGCAGTGGCAGGGCGCGGAGTCAGTGACACCAGCACTAATGTCTATCAGCCCTGGAGTCAGGCAAGTGAATCGTAAGCTGCCAACCACCGGTCCTGGAGAAAGACAGGTCCACAGAGGGCCAAGCAGCCCGGGGGAATGCGCTGGTGGTACCAAGGAG
This sequence comes from Noctilio leporinus, assembly GCA_004026585.1. Lineage (NCBI taxonomy): Eukaryota > Metazoa > Chordata > Mammalia > Chiroptera > Noctilionidae > Noctilio > Noctilio leporinus. The sequence goes on from PVIW01003758.1 coordinate 68,736, forward strand.
GGGGTGTGCTGCTTCCCAGGGCCACAGAGAAGGGAGCGGGGCATGTCTGTCGGCCTGGGATGTTCTCAGGAGCATCTGAGCACTGGTTTCCCTGCCCTGCTCCTGCTGCCCCCAGCTTGATTCTTGGGGAAGCACTCACTTGCGCTGACACCGCGAGCTTGATTCCCTCAGTTAGCCGGCCTCTCGTGCCTATCCCAGGACTCAGGAACTCTGGCTGGTGAAGCCTAACAGTCATTGGTGCCACCTGCCACCCCTTTCTCTGCTCCAGGTTCCAGCCTGGCCTTCCTCCTGCTTCCTGGGGTGGCACCCGGGTGAGCATGGAGAATAGAAAGGCGGTGGCCTGGCTCCTGCTTCAGGGACCCACAACCTGTGTCCCACAGTACAGTAAGCCTGGCTCCAGCCTCTGGCCACCAGCACCATGGCCGGCCCCCCATGCCAAGCGGCACCCACCCGCCAGCCGATGCTTCTTACCGGGTTTTGGAATGAGTCCTTGGAAAGGCCTGAAAGAGAAACAGAGGGCCTGTCAGGGCGAGGGCCTGGGAGCTCATCAGAAATGTTTGGGGCACATCTAAGACCTACTGCATCAGAATGCAGAGCCCCTGTAACAAGATGGCTGGGACATTGCAGGAAGCGCGCGACCAGAGCTCCTGCTGGCTCTGTGTCCTTGGGCAAATAACTAGTCTCGGTTTCTTCCCCTCTGAAGTGGGCCAGGAGTGCAGTGAGCAGGTAGAAGGTGCCCAGGAAGGCCAGCCCTGCTATGGTGGTTGCAGTGTGGAGGCTGGTCTCATCTCTGTGGGGCCCGCTGACCTACAGTCCTCCCTCCAACCCCCAGGACCCAGGACAGCACTGGGACAGCTGTACTGTTCTTCAGGGAGGGCAGGGCAGACTGCAGGGAAGGCCCAGGGTGCCCTGGTGCAAGCCCCCGCCCCGACCCATGCTAGTCTTGCCTCCTCATCATTCCTTTCCCAGGAGTACCTGGTGACTGTGAACTTGATCTTGTCAGCCACTGCGAGGATCCTCTCCAGGTTTTGGGAGCCAAAGGTGCAGGGCTTTCGGAACGGGATGCCTGGGGGTAGCCCCTCAATGATCACTGAGCCAGGGTTACTCTTGATGCGCTTGTAGGGGACCTGGACCGGGTACTTGATGCCCAATGCTTCCCCTGTGGACGAGGGACACATCATTAGAAGCCAGAGGCAGTGCTGGTGCGTGGACGTGGAGGTGTGTACATGGGGTGCTCTGTGTACAAGTATGAAACAGAAACATGTCACATGGTACCGAGGAAAGGCATAATCAGTGGGGGTCTGGGAGTTAGGGGGTAGCTGTGCAGAGGACCCAGGGGGTCAAGTGAGTGAGTCTACCTGGGCTGGACTGAGTGGGCAGGGACACATAGCTTCAGCTGTGGGGATAGGGCAGTGGTTCATGTTTCTCAGCATCTTAGCCTGCAAATCTTAACGCCCACCTTGAGGCTGGTACCTTATGGGCACAGCTGGCCCTTCCCATGATGCTTGACCTTCCATCAGCCCCAGGTCCTGCCTCACCCTGGTTCAGCATTAGCCTGGCCTGAGAGAGCGGATGGGTTTTGGGAGGCCTGGCTGTGCTTGTGCCCAGCCAAGTAGCAGCTCACATCTCAGGGCCCTCTTTCCACATATGATTGTTGGTCTCATTCTTGTCACCTAGCCTCTGTGCAGGGCTGTGGCATGCCCATCCCAGTGACAGTACTTATCTCACAGCTGACCTAGCCACAGTCCTGAGGTCGGGGTAGGGGTGTGGCTACTGCTGCCCCACTCACAGATGAGGCCTCCCCCGTGCTGTCAGGGGCCTCCCCAGAGGCCTGGCCTGGCTGGTCCCCCTGTGGTTTCTGCCCACAGAACCAAGGGCCAGATGCACAACCCTGGATGCCGTGAGGCTGACTTGAATGTTCATAGCTCTCCCAGACTTACATGGGGTCCACCACTGGAGGCCCACTTGGATAAAGGGCTGAGTTCACTGCAACCCCCTAAGAGGCTGATTGAGGGCATTATCCTCAGCATCACATGGTGCCCCTTTATGAAGACAGTGCAGAAATCTCCACATGTCTTACACGAGAAAGCACAGCTGAGCTCTTTCATGCAATAAACTAATTTTTACCTCATGGACACTGGGAATGGTAAAACTTGCCTGACTCCCCTTTTGCTTTATTTATTTTAAATTTAATTTTATTGTTGTTGTATTACATCCATCCCCTTTTTACTCCCCTCTGTCCCCTTCCCCACCCACCCACTCACCCCCAAAGTCAATCCCACATGTGGTCCATGTCCATGGTTCTTCCCCTTTTTGCTCTTGACTCCTAGGAAATTCAGAGCCCATTATGCCCTTGCCTCTGGCAAGTACAGAATTTCTGAGTCTTCGTGTCACCCCTGGATCCATGCCATTGCTTCAGCCTGTCTGGTCTCCCTTGAGTGAGATAAAACTCACATGCCATAAAATTTACCATTCTGAAGCGTATCATCCAGAGCTTTCAAAAATATCTTCGGGGGGTTGTGAAATTACCTCTATAACCTAATGCCAGAAGATCTTCATTGCTCCAGAAGAAATCCTGTACCCGTAGCAGTCACTCCTCTTTCCCCTCCCAAGGCCTGGAAACCACTAACCTGCTTCCCGTCTCTATGATTTCAGTCTGGTCATTTTGTTTGTTTGTTTTTTTAAGAGCTTGTTTATTTTTGTTTTTAGAGAGGGGAAGGGAGGGAGATGTGTGAGAGCTACAATGACTGACTGGTTGCCTCTCACACACCCACAACTAGGGACCTGGCCTGTGCCCTGACCGGGGATTGAACTGGCGACCTTCCTGTTTACAGGCCAGCACTCACTCCAGAGCCACCCCAGCCAGGGCTCGGTCTGTTTTGAATTCTTTGTTTTGATTTTGTTGCATGCTAGTTCGTACGCTATCGTTGCAAAGACATCCTCGAAACGAAAAAAAAAATCAGACAGAAATTCAAATTTATACCATAATCCGTGAATGGTAACACTGCCACCTCTCTCTCTCCTTTAGTCCCCAAACGGCTCTTGCCACAATGACCAATGGCTTCCAGCCTGCCAATCCTGTAGACACTTGTACTCTTTGGCAAAATCCGACACAGATGAACACTCTCTCCTGGAAGCCTTCTCCTTGGTGTAACGACCTGGCATTCCCTGGTCTCCCCTCATTCTGGCCACTCCTCCTCCTGGGCCTGACCTCTACACACAGCCTTCAGTCTGGGTCCTCTTCGGTCTCCTCTGCACCCCTTGTGGTGTCTCCCCTTTTCCGATGGCCTAATTTTTGCCTCCAAACCAGACATCTTTCTGAATAGCAGACTTCATCTTCATCTTCACTCACTCCTCTAGCTCAACATGTCCCAAATGGAGGCCATTACCTCTCCCCTCTAACTGCCCCCTTCAGGGCAGGTGCTGCCCCTTCTCCCTGGCTGGCAGTTTGGCACCCACCTGGCCCTGGTGAGCCATGTATTCTACCCCTTGCCCCCATCATGGTGACAGCTCTAGGTAACCCGAAGAGCATATGGTATTTCCCTGCCACAGGAATTGGGTAAGGAATGAACACAGGACTCAACAGGGACCAATGCAAAACAAGGGGAGAGCTCAGAAAATTCTGGGAAAGCAATAACCTGGCTCTCTTGAGAAAGCCTGCGGAAGAGCCAGCCTTCTCTCCTTCCAGAGTGCGCAGATGGGATGTCTGCACCTGCTGTGGCCATTCTGCCAACAAGCAGGGAGCCAGCCTGAGACGACGCTGACACCGTGGACAGACACCAAGGACATTCCTGGGCTGCTGGATCCAGCTGGCCCTGAAGGCCGTCCTGCTTCTGGACCTCCCCTGCTAAGCGCTGCGGCTGATGGTACTGTACAAAGAGAGCTGCACTAATTTTTCTCGCATCCCACATGCTCCTCTCATAGTACAACATCTACACTCCCCCACAGAGAACTGGGGGTGGGACTCTCTAAGTGCCTCAACCTGTACGGTACAACACAGGTGACACTGCACGACCTCTGAAGCCAGGTCACAAAAGGCAAACAGCTTCCACCTGGCTCGCTCTTTCAGGACACGTGCCTCAGGAGCCCCGATCGACAAGTAGGGAGCTAGCTACCCTGGAGTTACTATGCTGGAAAGCCCCAGGGGGGATTTCATGGGAAGCGAAAGATGCTCAGGAGGCCCAGCTGCTCCAGCACCAGCAGTCTCCCCAGCCCAGGGATCAGACAGGTGAGTCAGGAAGCTGTCCAGGTGATCCTGGTCTCAGCCACTTTCTGATGGCAGCCTCGGGAGACACCTGCACGAGGCGACTCACTGGCACCATAAGAGATAATACTAAATGGTCCTTGTTATTTTAGGTCACCACGTTTCGGGGTGAGCTGTTCTGTAGTCATAGAAACTGAACCATAAGCCAATTAATCCCCTTTATTGTTCAAGCCAGTTTTAGTTACTTGAGACCAAAAAAAGCATCTTAACTGATTCTGGCTTGTTTTCCTCAAGCTAGAACTCAATTGGAGACCTCTGTTTTCCTACCCCGTCCCTGACAGTTCAGCACCAGCGATGTCCTGAGCACATCTCAACTCCATCCGCTTTCCTCCCGGACTGGGGCCAGGACCTCGCCCAAAAGCACACTCTGGTCTAACTACCTCTTCAGCCTCTGAGCTGGTCTTCCACCATCCACCCTCATCCTTCTGCACCCACTCACTTTCTTCCTCTTTTTAAAAAAAGATTTTATTTATTTATTTTTATGGAGAGGAGGGAAGGAAAAAGAGAGGGAGGGAAACATCAACTAGTCACCCCTCACACACCAACTGGGGACCTGGCCTGCAACCCATAGACATTTGCCCCAACTGGGAACCGAACCAGCAACCTTGTGGTCCACAGGCCTATGCTCAATCCACTGAGTAATACCAGCCAGGGCCCCACCCAGGAGGATACTCCAAAAGTGCAAAGTGGAGGCCCTGGCTGGTGGCTCAGTGGATAAGGTACCGGCCTGTGAACCCAAAAGTTGCAGGTTCGATTCCCAGCTGGGGCACAGAACCAGGTTGCAAGCCAGGTCTCCAGCCAGGTCTGTACCTGGAGGCAGGTGAAAGGCAACCATACATTGATGTTTCTCTCCCTCTCTGCCTTCCTCCCTTCCCCTCTCTCCAAAGAATAAATAAAATCTTTTTAAAAAGAGTGCAAAGTGGTTGCAGTCACTTCGCTCTTCTTGACAAAATATAAACCTGATACCAACGATCAGCTCTCTTTCCTGGCCAGCTCCATGGGCCCCTCCTCCCCCCGCCTCCACCTCCACACTTCAGCTTTCTCCCAGTCTCAGGACAAGTCTTGGGGACTTTGCACATGCCTGTTATCTCAGCCAGAATGTCATTCCTTCACATTTTGCTCAATTAACTTGTTAACTATCAGTCCTTTCTTTAAAGAGACCTTCCCTGGCCCCAATTTAAGGGCAACACCCAACTTATTATTTCTTGAGTGGCCCGCTCTTTTCCTGCACTATCATGGAACACTTCTTCATTGTTTTTAAGAGGTCCGTCCTGAAAGCATCGACCATGGAAACTTTTAATTATCTTGACTCTGGCTTGATACTTTAGGGACAGACCTCATGGATCGTGTGTGTAGTTTAGTTGTTGAATGTCTCTCTCCTCACTGATCTGTGGGGCCCATAGGGGCAGGGACTGTGTGTTTTCTTCGCTGCAGTATCTCCAGTGCCTGGCACGTAGTACGTGCTCCGGAAATATCTGTAAGTGGGTAAATGGTTTTCCCAGAGGTGACCACAGTGGAGCTGGGAAGCTCCCGCCTCTCCCCGCACCCCGCCAGCCTCCCTCCACCCAGGCGCCAGGGCTCACCGTATTTCTTATTGAACAGATCCTGGACTTGCTCTCTCAGCGTGTTGGCGATGTCGATCCGGGAGAGTCTGGTGTCGTAATTTTCTGCAAAATGAAAAACAATTATGGATTTGGGTTGTTAAATTAAAAGGCACTTAGTGAATTTTAAGGCATATGATTTTCTAATTATGGGGACCTCCTTCTCTGGCAATTATCAGATCGTTGGAGTGGGCCCCTCAGGTCCTTCAGAGCTTACATCTTGACAGAGATGTGTGTTTTTCCGGAAGGACGCGCACTGTTGCGACAACAGCCAACGAGTTGGAAATTAAGTTAATTGTTGACATTTGAAAACCACCACCATAGCGATCAATATACCCTGGAGGGGAGAGACACCATGAAGAGGATCAGGTGGGCTTGGAGCTGGGCAGCCGAGAGCTCAGGTGACCGTGCAGCCCCCGGAGAGGCAGGGAGCTGGCCTAGCAGCTCCCAGTGGCCACTCACTTATATGTGTTTGTTAAGGAGCCCACATGCCAGCAGGTACCAGGGGGACCCAAGATGGGCCCCTGCCCTGGGAGTGATTACAGCTTGGCACTGCCTTGTGGGAAGAGAAAGGTGAGGCAGCGGATCTCAGGGTGGTCGGGTGCGGGGTGGTAAGGACCCCTGTCAAGTAAGAGGATGGATATGAAGAACCTTGGGATTTGGTGAGACACTCAACCTCCCTCACCACAGAAAGTTCCAGGAAGGAGCGAGAGAGACCTGACAGTGAGCAGCCACCCCTCTGGCATTTGGGTCCTATCTCTCAGGGTTCCCCACCTCCAGGGCTGGCCCTTCCTGCCGCTGGTCTCGCCAATCCATTTTCTCCTCAGGGCCCCAAGGCCCACCCAGGGCCCACCCAGGAAATGCCCCATTCACTCACTGCCACACCCAGAGCTGCCCCTACAGGCACCCAGATGGTTGCACTCTGAGGGAGGCCCCCGCCCCGCCACCTGTTGGGGGTGCAGTATCACTTCTCAGCTGTTTGGCTGAGACCAAGGGTAGCCTCAGTGAGGGAGCAGAGCGCAACCATCTAGGTTCCCCTTCTCTAGGGAGCCCTCTCGCCCTTGGAGACCTCTTGCTCCTCTGACTTCGAAGCAGGAAGAGCAGGGCTACCTGCCTAACATGCAGTGGGCAGGTCAGCTGACTCCCCACATGGACAGTGGGCAGCTCCTGCACTCTGGAACTGCCCCCCGCCCCAAACCCCTGTGGACTCTCTTATTTGGAGCTAGCTGGCAGGCTACAGCCCTGTCCCCACTGCCAACCCACCTCACCCCGCTCCCCAAGCCCAGAGGTTGTGGCCAGCCCCACCCCTAGGTGGGCCCTCCAAATCCAAGCCAGGTCAAGGTCATGGTGCTGGGACTGTCCACCCCATCCTGAGCTGCAACCTTACCTTGAAAGCCCTGTCTCTTCAGGCTCTCGTCCACAAAAGGGTCCCCGGAATCCCTCTCTGGGGGCGGGGGGAGAGAAGCCAGGATGAGCAGGCAGCTAGCTCCTGAGACTCAGGGACAAAGGTGGGGGCAAACCCGATGCAAAGGGCAGTGGGGAATGCCAGGGAAAGACAGAGGAAGCAGAAGGAGGGGTGGTGGCAGAGGCCTGGGACCCCTCCCACACCCAGCCCGCACCTTAGCCCATGACCCTGTGCAGGGTACCTTGGCTGTTTGTGATGGGCTCTTTGACTCCTTCGGTGAGCAGCTCAGGCCTGGAAAATATAAGTGAGGCTATTGCCAAGGTCCCTCCAAGCCTCCCTTATACTGCTCAGCCCTTCCCCCTGGCCCTCAGTCTATACATCTATACAATGGTCCCTTCGGCCTTTGGACAGTCCAGGTCTGGGGTCCCTGCTCCCCTCCCCCTTCTCCACACCCCAGCCATCTTTCTGATCCACACGTGAGACCTGGGGGGCGGGGCTACATGGACTCAAGATTGAGCTGGGAGTGCGACCAGCCTGGTCCTGGTCCTGTGGGGCTGACACCCTTACTCTCAGTTCCAGGGTGCTGCATGACTGCCACTGTCTGGCATCAGAACCCATGGTCAGTGGGGGGCTCCCCAAGGAGCTGGTTTTCAGTGTAGAAGCCGTCAGGGATAACTGGCACCACTGTCTCAGAGACGTAAGGAAGGCTTGAGGTTTATGGCTGACACCTAAGAGCTGCCATTTCACTTTAGAGTTGGGGACCTCAGGGAATAGGCCCAGCTTTCCCCTACTGTCTGTATTCCCAGACATGAGGTAACCCACCAACATCCTTGAGGTAGGTACTGTTTCCATCACTCCATTCTCAGGACGAGACCAAGGCATCGGGAAGGTGAGGAATATGCCCAAGACCACAAAGCTCAAGAAGCAGAGTTCAAATTAGATGCCCCTCTCCTCCTCACCCTTAGCCTCTCCAGCTGAGGGGTACCCAGCGGGACCTCTGTTTTCCGCCCTGGCTCAAAGAGCGGGCAGCAGGCCGTACACATCCAAGTTTGAAGAGACAATATAGGACTGTGGAAGGTACGCTGGCCTGGGAGCTGGGAGTCCTGCTCAGCTCCTGTGGCTCCTAGATGGCTGTGGGGGAATCATTCCACTTTCTGAGCCTCAGTTTCCCCAGAAGAAGCGGGTGAGCGAGTGGTGGCGGCGTCGTCTGAATGCAGTCTGAGGCCTTTTCCAGCTCCTGAGACTGGGCCAAGGCAGGGCTGTGCCTCTTCCCTCTCTGGCCCCGGGAGACTAGCTCTATGCCAGGCAATGAGCTTATGCCCAGATGCCTGCTGCCAGGACAGGCATCAAATCCTCATCCACTGGCTGCCTGACCGGGGAGGCAGAATGCCCTGAGAGCCTGGCCCTGGGCCTTGCTCCCAGGCAGGTCTGTGTGTTGCTGCTCAGCCACCTCTGTGGTGGAGAGCTCATCGCCCTTGTGGGCAGCCTCAGCGCAAACCCAGCCTCACACTAGACCCAGGTCCAGCATCCCTTCCCTTCGGAGATCTGAAGGAGGGTTCTCTCACCTGTCCCACTCCACCATGCCCTCCTCTGTCCAGCCTGCCTCCCCAGTGCCCTCAGGCTGCCACAGACCCTGGACCCCCACCACCTAGACAGGCCCGCTCTAGCTGAACAGGATGCCCTGAAAATGGGGCACTTAGATGTAGTGCTGTGAAAATTTGCCTGGTCTTTGTCCCTGGCTCCTGGGAGAGGACGTATAAATCTTTGGAATTTCTCAAATGATGGTGTATCTTTGTTACTCCTGGTGAGCCTCTTGGATCTCACCTCCAGTATCCTGAGTTGATTCAGAGTTTAGGAAGAGCAACCATGTGATTAGAGGGCTGGGGTGTGGAGCCACCTAACATCAGCTTAGCCTCCTGACGTCTGGGGAGGGGAGAGGCTGGAGAATGAATTCAATCACATGTCCAATAACCCAACCAAGCCTACATAATGCACCCCAATAAAAACTGTGGACACAGAAGCTCAGTGGAGCTGCCTCCTTTGTGCACAAATCAATGTGCTGGGAGGGTGACATGCCCTGATTTCATGGGGGAGGGCATGGAAGCTCTGTCTGGTGCCCTCCCAGACCTCAACCTTATCGTCTCTTCAATTGGCTGGTCCTGATTTGTATCCTTTCTATAAAACTGTAATCCTAATAGGTCTGTGAATTGTTCTGATTATTGAATGTGTGGGAGTCATGGGAACCCAGTTGCTCAGAAGTGAAGGTGGCCCAGGGCCCCTTGTACTTGGGGCTGGGTCTGAAATGGGGGTGTCATTGTTAGGGTCTGTGCCCTGAACCTGTGGGGTCTGCTAACTCAGGGTGGTCAGTGTTGGAACTACAGGAGCACTTCATTTAGACAGAACCTTCCACAACTACCTCCCTAGACATCATTCTCCCACCTGTGAGATTGCACCCATGGTTTTACATTTCCTAAGGTTTTTTTTTTTTTTTTTGAGTTCTTTTATTTATTATTATTATTATTACTATTTTTAAAAAAGATTTTATTTCATTATTTTTAGAAAGAGGGGAAGGGAGAGAGGCAGACAGGGAGAGAGACATCAATGTATGGTTGCCTTTCACCTGCCTCAAGCCACAGACCTGACTGGAGACCTGGTTTGCAACCTGATTATGTGCCCTGGCTGGGGAATCGAACCTGCGACCTTTGGGTTCGCAGGCTGGCACCTTATCCACTGTGCTACCAGCCAGGGCCTTTATTTTTAATTTCAGAGACTTTGATGAAAGCAACTAACCCTCTCTCGAGAAAAATGCACAAAAGAATATAAACATTTTGCATGCCAGTTCAAGAATCTTGGTTAGTTTTTGGACCAAAGGTTTAGAAAGCTTAATTTGATTTGGGGCCAACTCCAATTAATAGGCAATGGTTGTTTGGAGTGTTGCTTAGAGGAATGTGGAGGTCAAGTTCAGACAGAAAAGTTGTAAATCAATTAGTGATGTTCTTCTGCAGGTGATAATTTCCAATTCATATAAACATATTTTTATGGGCTGAATTGCATTCCCTCAAATTTCATATGGGAAATAAGAGCTTTAAAGAGCTGACTAAATTTAAATGAGGACATTGGGATAGCCCCTAATCCCTCTGACTGGGGTCCTTACGAGAGCAGATTAGGCCATGCAGACAGAGATACCAGGGGGGCCTGCACACAGGGAAAAGACATTTGAAGACACAGCAAGGAGGTTGCCATCTGTGAGCCAAGGGGAGAAGCTTCAGGAGAAATTAAACCTGCCAGGACCTTGATCTTGAATGTCTAGCCTCCAGAATTGAGAGATAAATGTCTGTTGGTTAAGCCATCTAGCCAATACTACTTTGTTATGGCAGCTCCAGCAAACTAATACATGTCTGCATGTGTGTATATATATGTGTGTGTATACATATATATATGCATATATACGTATATATGTATATATAAAGCGTATTTCACATAACCATAAAATTCTCTTTTTAAAGTACGCCAATCAGTGGTCTTTAGTATAGTCACAAAGTTATTTATGTAGCCATACTTCTAATTTCAAAGCATTTACATCACCTCCAAAATGTATCTTTTATAAAAGATTAATGAGAAGTAAATATTTTCCCCTTAATAGTCCCAATAGTATTTTTGCTAATTTTAACAACGAGGAATGACAAAATACAGACACTAAAATGCTCACTCTCTCTCCCCAGATCACCTCTTAAAATCTAGTCCTTAGTCCCATCATCCCACCGGCTGCCTTTGACATGGTGAATCACCTTCCTACTTGAATCACTATCTGCACTTGGATTTCAGGAAACTGGAATAAGTTAAATTCACTTTTTAAAAAAATTTTAATTGTATTGTTGTTGTAGTACATCCATCCCATTTCCCCTCCCCTCTTTCCCCTTCCCCAGATACCCACTCCCCCGCAAAGTCAATCCCATTTGTTGTCTATGTCCATGGTTCTTCCATGCTAGTTCCTTGACTAAACTTCTCCCCTTCTTTGCCTACTCCTCCCCTCTCCCTAAATTCACTTTTTAAAATTGCTATATTTTTGCCCTTGTTCAGTGGATAGGTGCTGGCCTGTGAACCCAGAAGTCGCTGGTTTGATTCCCAATCAGGGCACATAACCAGGTTGCAAGCCAGTTCTCCAGCCAGGTCCATAGATGAAGGCAGGTAAAAGGCAACCATACATGAATGTTTCTCTCCCTTTCTTCCTCCCTCCCTGCCCTCCTCTCTGAAAATAATGAATAAAATCTTTTTAAAAAATTGCTGTATTTTTAAAGTAATGAACTCATACAGGCAACCACATGGATGGATCTCAAAAGCTAAGTGAAAGAAGGCTGACACCAAAGGCTGAACGCTGTCACTTCATTTACATAACATTCTTGAAAAGGCAAAATGATAACGGAACACGGATCTGTGGCTGCCAAGGGGGAGGGCTGCTCACAAAGGGAGCACAGGGGAGAGAAAGATCAGTCCGCATGGACTTGCTGTTGATTTATCTTCTACCTTCGAGCTGCCCAAGTGTTTTGGTTCTGGGTTTGAGGGATGAATGTGGCAAGCTGCCTCCATGTGCCATGTTTTTCCTGAATGCTGACAGCTCCCGACATTCTGTCCCCACCCTGACTCCTTCACTGAGCAGTGGGCGAGACTGTGACTCCCGTTATCCAACTGGTGCATCTCAAACCTAACACATGTCAGACCCAACTCTTATTTGCAATCTCCGCCCACATGGTCTCCATCCCAGAAAATGGCATCCCCGCCAGCATGGTAGCTTAGCCTGAAACCAGAGTCATGCAGGCCTCTATTCCTCTCACACCCCAAATCCAATATATCAGCAAATTCTTCAAAATAGTTCCTGAGTCAGTCAATTTTCAGTATTCCCACCCTACCTTTACCCAGCTCAAGCTGCTGTCCCGGGGGCCAGATTTAAGCCTCCTCCCTGGTCTCTGCTTTTGCCCTGGACCATACCCCACAGAGCCCCACTTGCCTCCCAGCTGGAAAAGTAAAAATAAAAAATAGACCAGATCACGTTACTCTTCTCAAAACCTTCCATTAAGTTTAAAATAAAATCCAAACTCTTCAAAGCAACCCAAGACCCTGTGTAATCTGGCCCTGCTATATCTTGTTCCTTACCACTGGTCCCTCTTTCTTTGCTCTTTCTGCACCAGCCATACTTGCTAGTCTTCAAACGTGCAAGCATGTCTTGCCCCAGGGCCTTTGCACTTGCGGTTCCCTCTGCCTGAACATTCTTCCACCAGATATTGACATGACTCGCTCTGTTGGGTCTTTGTTCCAAGGTCACCTCGTTAGACAGGTTCGTACTTACCCTTCTCTGCCCCCTACCTTGCATTACAGCAGTTATCTCTATTGGACACTATACTGTCATTTTAGTCTGTGAGACTGGCTAACTCAAGGGCAGGAGTTGAGGGCATTGTTGTTGTAGCATAGCCTGGCACATCGTTGGCACTCAAGGTATATATATATATATATATATATATATATTTAAAGATTTTATTCATTATGTTCAGAGAGAAGGGCAGGGAAGGAGGAAGAAAGGAAGAAATGAATGGTTGCCTTTCACCTGCCTCCAGCTGGGGACCTGGCTACAGACCTGGTTATGTGCCCTGGCTGGGAATGGAACCATCGACCTTTGGGTTTCCAGGCCGGTACCAATCCACTGAGCCACACCAGCCAGGGCTCCAGGTGTGTTTGTTGAAGGAAGGATGCAGGTGCCCACTATTTCCATCTCCTGAAGCACCACCTTCCCTACTTCTCCTGACGCAAACCAGGTTCCATGGAAGAGCTCCCTGTCCCATGCTGTCACGTCACTAGCCTGCCACTCCAGGTGTGAAGAATACCATGAGTTTCCCAACTTGGGGTGCACTACTCTTTCAAGGGGCTCACACCTTTTAGAGACCCCTCCTCTTTGCCACTTTGAACCAAACCAAACCTACATTTACAAGACACGAACCTACATTTACAGTAATAGAGAGAGGCAGGAACACAAAACAGATCACCCAAGCGCTCCCCCTCCTTTGAAAAATTAATAGCCATCCCCACCTCCTCCAGCAGGACTGCATACTGAGCTGGGCACACGGCTCCATTGGGCCCTCACTGACAAAACTGAGATGCCCAAGGAAACAAAAAGGACCTGGAAATGCACAGCCATCTTCCTCAATCCTGGGAAAATGGGCATTGCCCACGGCCCCATCCTCAGGCCCCTTGCCCAGGACAGCACACAGCTGCCCAGAGGACACTCAGAATGGTCCAAGAGAGCATGCCAGTGGACACAATCCCATTCTATGTGCTGGCAACTGAGCCTGAGAGGGCGTCAGTCTGGTTGCTCTGGGCCTGGATAACCTTGTGCCCGTTCAACTGTGCCTAAACCCTGATTTACATGGCACTCTAAGAAAAAGCCTGCCCCAACCCGAAGAGGAAGATGGCATGTGGGTGCTGCTCCTGGCCTTACCTCTTAATGACAAACTGGATGCTGTTGCTGGCCTCCAGGATCTTCCGGAGCTTGGCGATCCCGAAGCAGTTGGGCCTGCGGAGGGAGATGCCTTCAGGCAGCCCCACCACAAACAGCTCCTCTGGGTACATCAGGAACTTGGAGTAGGGCACCTTGACGGGCTCCGAGATGCCAATGGCCTTGGCTGCAGAGACACAGCTGCTATAGGGCCACCAAGAGCTATAGGGTCACCGGTCTCAACTCCCACCTCCCAGGTCTATAGGGGATGCGGGGTGGAAGATGGGGTCAACCACAGGTACCAGAGCCCTTTTAGGGTCTGCACTTGGTTGAACCTTCCCAACATTCCTGAGATGTGAGTACTGTTTCCCAGTCTCCAAGTAAGAGACCTGAAGCTTGAATGGGATGTGACTCACTTCAGGTCCCAGAGCCCCAGAACTGAGGTACGTGAATTCTAAATTCAACACATTATGAACCCTCATAGCCAAGCAGTGCAGGAGAAACTACTGATGGCTGGTGGGACCTGGCAATGGCTCCACCCAAGACCAGGTGTCCATCCCTGTGTTGCCAGAAAGGCCCTCCAGAGGTCCCCAGCCACTATAAGGAACCCCAAAACTCCATGTAGCTCAGCACCACACTTTAGGAAGAGGACAGATCTGAGGTCCAGGTCAGGCACCGCCATTCATTAGTTGTGGGGCCTCATCACTTCACCAGGCCTCCTTTCCCTCATGTGTAAAATGGGTATTAGAATACAGGCACTTTGTGAGATCGGATGAGAACTTGTGTGACACACTTAGCCAGTACCTGGCAAACCACAAATACTTAATAAAGAATAGCTTTCACCCTGCTTCCCCATCCTCTTTCTGGGTCTCTAGTAGGAATGTTCTTGCTACATGAGTCTCCCGAGGACCCTGATTGGGGGTGCCCCTGAGAAGGCTGAGGTGTAGCATTTCAGAGGGTGGGTTTTTTTGGCAGTACCTCACCTCAGTCTCCCTAGGTGTCCCCATCCCTCTCTCAATGGGTCCTGTTCCCTCTGTCCTTTCCCCCCTCCCTTCCCTGTTCCTGTGCAGGAAGCAGCTGGGGTGGAGGGCTGGGCGCAAAGTCGCTCTGAACACAGGACAGCTGAAGGGTGGACGAGGATGCCCCCATCACTGTCCACTCCTTGCTCACCGTATCTTGTGTTGAAGAGCAGCTCCACCTGCTTCCGCAGGGGCCGGATCACATCGCCATGGCTGTCTGAAAGGCAAGGGACAGCCCGCTGAGCCTAGTGGTGGCAGTACCAGTTCTTGGCCTCAGTTCTTGTCCCAGCTCTGCTGGCACCAAGAATGGCCCTGTGGAGGGACCCTGGAATGGGGAAGGCTGGGGTGGTGGCGGCAGGTAACCTATTCCTTCAGAACTGACACCCTCAGACAGACCTGCAATTTTTGGGCTCCAATACCTGCTTGTGAAATTCAGTCTAGGGCATCACCAGGCCTGAGTGGAGATCTGAAAGGTTTTGTGACCTAAGAATGATCACAGGCCTTTCTAGGTAAGTGTCACACCAGGCCAGCTCAGCACGTTAAGTAACTAATGAGGAAACAGTAAGCCTGCAAATTGAGTGTGCCACCACCAGGTGGCAGAGGACTTTTGTCAATACTTAAGGTTTCCCCTGCCAGGCTTTTTTTGGGGAAGTGATGCTTCTCTCCTCTGACATCAACTCATTCCATTTCAGGGGCTGAGACTCCTGAGATGAAAACAGGCCAGTCCTCACCTGATCTCCCTTCCTGGCCTACTCTCACTCTCAGCAGGAAGGAATGAGCTGTATTCCTGAGAATGAGCATGCCTGATGGACACAAAGCCAACTTCGTGCTTTCAAGCCCAAATTCTACTTGCTCAAGAAGACAAGACCTTACCCTTAAGAGCTTTCTGGAAAGAAGCATGGTGTGTATAAAAACAAATAAACAAAAAAAAGACAAATAAACAAAAAAAAGCCTTGCATGTTCCCTTACCAGAAAGGGCGGCTATACCTCTGATCAGGTACCTCCTGGCTCTAGAAGGCCGGTTTGCAAACCTCCCACCTCAGGACTCCCACCCCACATTGGAGTGTTGGAGAGACAAAGGGGAGATGACGGGCAGGGGAGATGCGGTGCTGGGGTAAAATGTGGGAAGTGGTCAGCGCCTCACCCTCCACAGGCCTCTCCTCCGGTCGCAGATCCTCGCTGGGGCCTTTGTCTAAAAGAAACAAAGGGTGCTGGGAAGCCATATTCATCATCTCCCCTGTGCTGCCAAAGTCAGGCCAGACAAGTGGGAAACTTGGGGGCTCTGACGCTGAAGCATGGCATAGTGACCCACAGAAGGTATCAGGGACCTCTGTATAGTACAGGCACCCTGCCCTTGCCTCCATGTGAGGAGAACAGGCTCAGAGACCTGGCATCCCACCCTCTTGGCAGCCAGTCTCGTGCCTGCCAGTCCTTTGTGCAATGCACTGTGTTCTGTTCCAGGCACCAAGGCTGCTCAGGAATAAGACAAAGCCCTGTCCTTCTGGTGTGATGCAGACACAACACAATGCCAGATGATGGCAAATCCATTAAGAGAAACAGATTCACATAGCGGACAGAGGAAAGGGAAGGTGGGGGGCAGAGAGCCATCCTGGGTCAGCTAAACAGGGGGTTGGGCTAGTGAGGTGGCACTGGCACCATCCCAAGCTGGCAGCAATGGGTCCAACCTTGTTTCCAGGTGCTTGTCCACAGGTGGCAAGGATGCAAGGCAGCAAACAGGGAGGGCTTCCTGTAGGAGGGGAGCACTTGGGCTGGATCCCAGTGTCTGGGAAAAGCAGTGGGATGGGGGGGACCCAGGCAGGGAGGAATAGCATTGGGAGGGGGCACACTCTGAGGCGAAGGTATGGGCTGCAGGAAGACATGAGATGTGGACAGTGGGAGAGGCGTGACTGCGACAGGCCATCAGCAATGGCCTTTATCGCCAGGGCTCAGGAGGCACTGAGAAGTTTTCAACACTTGTGACAGCCAGATGGGAGTCATGAATGAGGAAGCTCACTGGTGCCTTCACACGCAGTACCAGCCTTTAAACAGCTCCTTTCAGCCCACGGCATGCGGCTGAGCTAGGGAATGGCGGAGCAGGTGGATCCCTGGTTTGCTCTCCCAGCTCAAGAGAACACTGGGTGTTGAGGATGCAGGGCGCTGTCCCGTCCCTGGTGCGATCCTGAGCTGAAGGGGAGGGGCTAACCCTGGGAGAGTCATCAGTGGTGATGTGATGGCCTGTTCACTGACTGAGGAAAGGTGAAGCAGCGCATCTGGGATCACCAGATAAGCCTGAGCCTTGGGGCTCTGCCTGGAAGGAGCTGGAAGGTTTCATCTATGCTCAGCTGCCAGTTGAAAAGGTGGCGGGCCAGCCCTGAGGTTTAGGCCTAAACTTTCCTCAGGGAAAATGGACACACTATGGGCAGTACATGCTGAGTCCACCTGACTCTACCTGAAGAACTGGCTGTAGGAGAAGAACCAGCTACAGGGGAGGAATCAGCCAACTGAGCCTGAGGTTAACACCCTGGAAAGAACTTTCAGCCAATAATGGGGGGGGGGGGGGGGGGGGGGGGGGGGGGGCATGTGACAGATCAGTAACCCAGCTCCCTCCTCATCCATCTGCATAAACTCAGGAGTAAGAGCAGTGGGCTCTCAGCTGCCTGCAGCAGTCACAGGCCTGATAATACACCTGGAGTGCCTCAGTCCCACATCCACCTCACACTGGCGATCTCCTTCCAAATGACAAATGCACTTGTCTCAGGTCAGCTGCTGGGGATGCCATTAATATGCTGGAGAACAAGCCAAAGGAAGAACTGAGTCTGGCAGAGACAGAGACAAGCAGGGCCACCAGGGAGGGTTTTCCTGGGCAGGTGCCAGTGACAAGGGTTCAGGTCCTGTATCTATCCTGGGGTGAAGGAAGCTGCCCTGATGCCACAAATGGAACACCTACTAAGCTCACCAGGTGGCCTGTGAGAGGCAGGAGAGCGAGGCCCTGATCCTAGAATCTGTTGCTGCCACAAGTTGTCCACGGGCAGTGCCACCCCAGGCAGTGGCAACATTCTAGAGCACTAGGCACAGCCATCCACCGGGCCCAAACTGGGGCTTGGAGGGGCTTCTGCCAGCCTGGCTGGGTCCCCAGACTGGGCTAGGGCCTCCCCTGGGGGGCCTTTCCAAGGCAACGGGAGACAACCCGGTGCTCTGGGGGCCCAAATTCTAAACAAGGGGAACCTGTCTGATGCTCCACTAGGCTACTGACTCTGAATACACTTGTCCAAAAGCTAACTGTCCCCATTTCAACAGGGAGAAGCTGGAGACAGCCTCAATACATGATCAAAGATGTGTCAACACAGTGAAAACCAGGCTGCTGCAGAAATGGCTAAGGTGAGGAATCAAGGGAACAAGCGTACAAATCATCAACCCCACGCGTTAGCATATGTGCAGAAAACACACAGGATGTTTTCTGGGGCGCCTAAGGAGGGGGCAGGGAAGCCTTCCCTTTACACGTTACAGAGTTCTGTATCATTTAGCTTACACTGTACACGTGTGAACAGAAAAACACACAGCACACATAAACCCCCTCTAACCCGTGGTGGTCCTGAAAACCTCAGAATCTCCATAACTCAGCAGCTCTAAACGAGGTACCTTGAAAGGGGCTCTGGACGGGCAGTTGGCAAACCTGGCTTCCAGCCCAAGGCTGGTGACTCTGGGGAGGTGGACTGTGTCAACAGGCTTCTGTTTTCTGCTGACAACACAGGAGGGAGGAAACCTTTTTAACAGGACCCTGCTGGTCCATGGCCCCGCCCCTCTAGGTCTCGGAATTGGGACCCCTGTGGTCTCCTCTGCGGCTGTGGGCGCAGCCAGGCGCTGTGGGACCTCTGAGCCGCCACCTGGCAGCTCACCCACAGCCTCCAGCCGACCAAACCCCACAGTTTCCACACACTGCTGTCAAGTCTGATCACCCCCAGCCCGCGCCTGACAAATAATGTTCTTTCTTTATTCCCAAGGGATTGGAAGCACATCACAACTGATTTAGGATATGAGAAAGATGATGCACTTAACCTAATATAGCTACTGTTTTGATATTTCCTTTTTTTTTTTTTTTTAAAGCCAGTGATTATGTTTTCAACACAGCTGTCAACAGAGCACATTTCATTTCTGTCTTTTGCGTTCTCTCTTGTTGCCTATTTTTAGTGGCTGTCTCAGGAGGATACCATTCATGGTGCCCTGGTAGTTAAACTGATTCTTTGCAATTTAAAAAGAAAAGAATCCTCACCCGAGGGTACGTTTATTAATTTTGGAGAAATAGGAAGGGAAAGAGAAAGAGAACCATTGATCGGCTGCCTCCCATGCCCCAACAGTGGATGGAACCTGCAAGCTAGGTACTGCCCTGGCTGAGAATCGAACCCTCAAACCTTCTGGTGTACGGGACAACCCTCTGACTACTGAGCACACTGGCCAGGGCTCCTTCCCATTTTTCATTGTCGTTGATAACACTGCCATGACTCTGGGGAGGCGGACTGTGTCAACAGGCTTCCTGTGCAGAAAATGTCCGTATTTCAGATATTTTTCCAGGACTGGATCCCTGGAACTACCAGGAGGAGCTCATTTTCACAGCTCAGGCTGACAACTTTCTTTAAAAAGCAGTTTGTGCATCTGCATTTGCACCATGTGAGTATCCATTTCCAAACATGCTCCAATTAGGACAGAACAAAAGTTCTGTCTAAAAGGTGCAAAGGACATGCCCCAGTGCGAAACCTCATTCCTTTGTGCCTGTTTACTCGCTGTGTTTGTTTCCTCTCTCTCTCTGGTCCATGTATGGTGTGGCCAACATGGATGTGCCACCAACCCCCAGCATGCTGCTCCAGAGGCGGAGACGGTGGTTAGCTGGCAGCCTGGGGCAGTTGCCCCTTCACGGACCATCCTTCTGGACCAGCCCACATCCCATAACCAATTAAGGAGGGGGTATAAAGGCCAGGACATCCCAGTTCAACTCAGAACAACTCTAGGGGCTGCAGAGCCCCTGCGGGCTGGTGGAGACTTACTGGGGCCGCATCATGGCTCAGCCTCTCCCTCTGCTCCCGCGCTTCCCACCCCTCTTTACATAGGTGCTGATCCCAAGGGCAGCCCCCAATAAACATCCCACACAGTAACCTCCATCTCAGAGTCTGTTCCCTGGGGAATACACTCATGACACATGTGCTTGTCCTGTGAATTCTTGTGCATTTCGGCCCAAGGTTCTGCTCTGTCAAAGCCATAAGGAACATCAGTCTTGGGTGGACGACCCATTCCTTCCTGAGGCATCTGCAAGGGTTCTGCCATCTGAGGTCCCTTTATCCAACTGACAGATATTTCTGGAAGGTCTGAGCCCTTCGGGATAGCATAAGAAACTTCCCCCAGGTGAAGGCTGGGGTACCCATGTAGCCCCCTTTCCCAGGTGGCCCACGGCCAGCCCGAGATCCTGATGGCCCACGAGCCAACTCCTCATGCATGACCCACACTTGTCCCTTTTGATGACTCACAGTCGTTTAAGTAGAAATCTTTTCCAGAACCGTGCCTGGGACCGCAGCCTACTTTGCCTATCTACAATGTGGGCAAATCCTCATCTTTTAAAAAAATTCTCACCATAGGACACACCCACTGATTCTGTAGCAAGGGGAAAGGAGGGAGAGAGACCAACTAGCTGCCTTCTGCTTGCACCTCAATGGTATGAAACCTGCAACCCAGGCTTGTGCCCCGACTGGGAACTGAACCCCTGACTCTTCAAGCTACTGGACAGTGCTTCGACCATCTGAGCCACCCCAGCCAGGGCCAAACCCTCATCTTGAAGGTGGATCTTAGGTATTAGCTGCCAGGAGTTCAACTCATCAGAAGCCAGAATCTAATACACTCATCCACAGCAGCTCTGCAGACCCTTGTACCTCCTTAATGAGTGGGACTCCTGGGTCCTCCTCACTCTTTTCCATTTCCAGACCATTTTCCCTGACAGGGATGGAAGCATGTTCTGCCTTTATTCTGCCACCAATTCACAAGGCACCACATGCCGGGGCCTGCAGAAAGCCTTATTTACTTTTCCAGTCATTTATTTTTGGTAGGGAAAAAGTAAAGAAAAGCACACAGAATATTAGACATGCACCCACAATATATGTTAGCATTTGTTAATATTTGCCTCTGCTTTTTAAAATAAAACATTAAAATGCTACCATTTGTATGTTTCCGACTTTAGATAAATGCTACATTGTCCACATCCGTCTGCACTTGCTTTTCACACTGAACACTTCACTTTTGAGCTCTCTTGGCACTGTTCATTTAAATGCTGCCAATGTGGTGTCCTTAAGCAATGCCTGCCCCTCCCCTCCTTTCCTGATCAAGCCTACACTGGTTCACACACACAGGGAGAGTAACAAACACCCTCCCTCTTATTCAAGTCCCCCGGCCTGGCTCTGCATCCCTATTACAGTTTATAAAAATTTTATTTATTATTTTTAGAGAGGGGAAAGGAGAGAGGAAGAGAGGGAGATAGACATCAATGTATGGTTGCCTTTCACCTGCCTCCAGCTACGGACCTGGCTGGAGACCTGGCTTGCAACCTGGTTATGTGCCCTGGCTGGGAATCAAACCAGCAACCTTTAGGTTCGCAGGCCAGCGCCTTATCCACTGTGCCACCAGCCAGGGCCCTATATTACAGTTTTTTTCAAACTCTAGTCACCTGTGTACTGATACCATTTTCTGCCATACCCACAAACATACTGTACTAAAATTTACATATTATTAGCTTTACAATTATTCACTTTTAGAAAACTTCAGCTATCCATAATAATTATTTTAAAAGATTTTATTTATTTATTTTTAGAGAGAGGGGGAGGGAGGGAGAAAAAGAGGGAGAGAAACATCCATCAGTTGCTTCTTATACATCTCCAACTGGGGACCTGGCCCGCAACACAGGCATGTGCCCTGACTGGGAATCAAACCAAACCAACCACCCTTTGGTTTGCAGATCAGCACTCAACCCACTAAGCTATACCAACCAGGGCTAATTCTTATTTTTATGACCTCTATTAACATCTGTTGATAATGGCTAGGGCTAGGAGTTGGGCACATGAGATACACTGAAGTATTCAATTCAGTTTTGTTCTAAAATCCAGTTAAGAAAACAAAACATAGTAGAGCACTCCTCCTGCCTATATTATTGCAATAGTCTGTTTCTGTCTTTGTCTCTGTTCCCCTGCAGTCTATTCTCAACCATACAGTCAGAGTACTGTTGTCTCTTGTTAGTGGCCAACTCTCAGATGTTCCTCAAAATCAAGCCCTCATGCCTTCCTTTGATGTACCTGCCCTGCAGAACCCACCTTATCACCTCCCCAACCTCACCCTGCTCTAGCTTTGGCATAGTCCACCTCAGGGCCTTTGCACTTGTCCCCTCTGCTGAAAAGCTCTTTCCTGATATCCACATGGCTCCCACCTGTTCCTCCTTCAGGTCTTTGCTCCAATGTCAGTTTCTCAGTGATGTCTCCACTCTGACCACCCAAGTCCTATTGTAACTGTCCTCTCCTGCCCCCAATGCTTTTCAGCTCCTCCTGCCTATGGACCACCTGACTTTCTACTTTACTTATAGATTGGCTTATATTATCTGTCTCCCTGCACTGGGGTGTCAGCTCCATGAGGGCAGGCAGGTATTTTGGCCTGTTTGGTTCACTGTTCTGCCCAAAGAACCTCATACATAGCAGGTACTCAATAAATAGTTGACCAAATTAAATCAAATGAGGGCTTCTGGGAAAGATTAGTAACCAGACTTTGATACAGATCAAAGACAGCGTCAAGTTTTCAGAAAGGAACTGAGGCTGGGCAAGGGAATCAGACATACTCTAGGTTTCTTCTAAGAAGATCAGTCAGTACCAAGAAAAGCCTGGGGACTTCCTGAAACCCTCCCCATTACACCCCAGGGAGGTGAGTCCCCAGCCCATTTCTTACCAGTCAGCATCTCCATCCCATAACCAGAATCTTCTGAGGGCAGGTGCCCGGGCATTGAGTCTGTCA
The DNA here is from genome assembly GCA_004026585.1 of Noctilio leporinus. Classification (NCBI taxonomy): domain Eukaryota; kingdom Metazoa; phylum Chordata; class Mammalia; order Chiroptera; family Noctilionidae; genus Noctilio; species Noctilio leporinus. The sequence continues at coordinate 91,540 of PVIW01003758.1, forward strand.
TTTCCTCAGAGGTTGGCGAAGGGTCTGGAGATAAAATCCCAAGTGACAAGAGAATCTTGCGCCTGTCCCACCTCATCATGGTCCTTTAGGGAGCCTAGTTCAGCATGTCCACAGAGCAGGAGCCTTAAGGAAGCTGCTCCCTGGAACTCAGGGAGGGCAGCCTTAATGACAAGAGGTCAGGCCTGGGGGCCTGGGCCCCTGAGGGCTCCCAGTGATTACCTCATACGGAGCCTCCAGAGCCAATTACACCCTCCTCCTCCTCACAGAGGTGGAAACTGAGCCTTAGAGGTTCTAAGTCTGGAGTTAAAGCCAGATCCTCTTACTCCAATGACTTTTCTTCTCCTCCCTGTCTCCCTAACCCCAGGGAAGCCAGGCCAGAGAGATAAAGCTGGGGGTAGGGGAACCTTTAGGAAGGCGGAGCTGAGACCCGACTCCTGGCACGAAGGGCAGCTGCAGTTGCAGAAGGCATGTGCAATAGATACCCCACTATCCTCAGGACCAAACTAGAGAAGTAAGAGCCAGGGAAGGCTCTTAAGAGACAGAGGGGACAGCCGCACTGCAGCTAGGAGGGGGTACAGTGGTGCCTGTAGGTCCAGGAGCCCTTTTCTGGGAGTTGCTCCATTCCTGCAGGTTCAGGTTGGGACAGCAGGGCTAGCCCTTCAGATGTCCGTCCCTTACCTGGGATGGTGACCTGAATGATATCCAGATCCTCTGGCTCAATTTTGATGGGTCTCAGCCCACCCAGCTCCCCAGAGGTTCCTGTGAGAAAGAGCAGGGATCCAGCCAAATGTGGACATGAGCTTGGCTGGGCAAGGTAAGTCATTCCAGAACATTCCCCTGTCCGTGACTTGTGAGTCACACCCAGGAAAAGTCACGTCAGTCCCCATGCTCCTGCCCAGACCACAATGGAGGGTCGGGCAGGATGTCAGGCCCGTCCTCGTGTCTCCAATTCAGACCTGGCAACTGAGGTCCACAGCAGGGGAGAGCCACTTGCACAGGCATCCAAGGAGGCAGGGTGATGCCAGATTCAGGTTTGCTGACTCCCTCCAGGTGCTATCAGATCCCATCTACCCCTCCCTCCACCCTATAAGCTCTGCAGCTCCTAGAATGCTCTGTGGCCTGGGCATGGAGGGGTGAGGGAACAGGGGTGGACAGAATATCCATTAGTACTCCAGGCTCATGGTCTGAGCTACTGGGTGGAGCTAGTGGATGCTGGGAGGTCCTGATCCTCTTACCTGGCCCACAGTCTTCAGAGGTCCCGCTCTTGTCTGTCCTGTGGGAAGGAAGATGAGAAATGACACGGCACCAGCCCAGCTTTCCCCTCCAGAATGCCAATTCAGAAGGTACCTGACCACACTCCCTCCCTCCCCTGCAGGAAGGTCCCCAGTGCACCAGTCAAGAGTAAGAGAAGGAGGATGGGAAGCAAGCTGGGCAGTGTCCCTGGCATGGATGGTTCAGTTAACTCATGGAACCTGTGGGGGAGACCTGGGCTGGACTTGGGGATTCGGACTAAATGGCCCACCCCTGGCCCCTAGGGATGGTGGGTGGTCAGTGGGCCATGAACTGAGTATAGGGCCTTGTGGACACACACGGAAAATGCCTAGATGCCTAGGAAGGCTTCTGAGACCAGGTGACATGCAGCCAGTTCCCAAGAGGGGACAAGTGTTCTCCAAGTGGAAGAAAATCGGTGGGTCTCTAGCTTCCTTCTCTGTCCCTCTAGATTCTCCCTGCCCCACAGTGGGGTGAGGACCCACTGTGTATGTCAGGGTGCCTATGTGGGATGACCCTGTGTCTGTATGGGGCACCAGGGGTGGGAGATGCTGCACACAGCATTCTGGACCAGCCTTAGGCCTTGTTTCTCCCCGCAGGTGGGACCCCCACAGTCCAGAGTTAGGGGGGACCCATGGGCTAGGAGCTGGGCTGGGACCTTACCGAACAGTCCCGGCCAGGTCAAGAACGGTGGCACGGGAGACTTCTGCAGAGGTATCCTCTGGTGGGCTGGCTGGTTCCAGTTTTGTGGGGTCTTTGGTAAACTTGTTCCCTGGGTGGAGAATTGGGGAGGGGCGGGGAAGATCAGGGTGAAGGCTCTCCAGACTCCTCCTGCCTGTGGGAGCATTCTTGGGTGTGCTCTGGCCCCAGCCCCTCTTTCTTATGGGCTTTAGGTCCAGTTGGGGCAGGGTGGGGCCCAGGGAAAGATGCTTCCCTCTAGGAGAAGGAACAGGGACCCCAGGCCAGAGATCTGCAGGGATGGGGAAAGAGGAAGAGGCAGCCAGAAATGATGGTCCTGACCTTGAATATGGTGCTGGGTGAGGGGTCCCTTAGGAAAGGAGCTGAGACTCCCTCAAGGCTGTACCATGGGACCCTTCTCTCATCCAGTTACCCTGGGGAACCCACAGGAAGGCCCTCTTTATCACACCCACTTCACAGATGTAGAATCTGATGCCCATAAAATCCTGCCCATAGTCACAAAGCTAGTGGGAAGTAGGGCTGGAACTGAGGCCTGGGGACATTGCACCCCAAGGCCCATGTTCCATTTGTTCAATGAGGCGGAGCCAGCCTCCTCCTAAGAGGTGTGCTGCCTCTGGGTTGTGGCCCAGGTTCCAGGGCCCCATGCCTGGGTTTGTAGCCAGGCCCCACTGCTCCCTAGCTGGGCTTTGGGGAAAAACAAAAAAACAAAACAACACTCCATAAAACTGTTGAAAACGAAATCAAATTAAAATTACGTATTCTAACAGCTTAGAAGAGTACCTGGTACATGCATTTAGCAAACATTAGCTTTGTGATTCCCTGGTTCAGGGCATCTGAGGGGCTGTTCCTCAGAGCTGGGGCCCTGAGTCAGCCCCAGGAGGCTGAAGCCACACCCAGGATCCCTCTGTGCCGGACCCAGTGTCATGGCAGCTCAAGCACTCATGGGGGCATCAGCCGAGTGCTTCAGAAAGGTAAGATGGTACCCACACATACCTGTAAAAATTCGCTCATCAAACATCCTGGAGAAAGAGAAGAGACAGGCATGAGAGTGGTGCAGGCCCAAGGGCTCTCCCAGGCTCACGGAGCGAACCTTCAGGTCCCCTGAGTGATGGTCACTTGAGCCCCACATGCATGGCCATAGCTGCAGACCTGGGCCCGAGGCTGGCCACAAGGGGACAGAAGAGGGCCTGGTCCAGGACAGCTGGATATCCCCAAATAGCCTGGTACCCCAAAGTATTTCTCTTCCGCAGGGAAGGCACGGGCAAGCCCCTGGGTGTTTCTGGAGGGCCCAACCTGCTCATCACGAGGCCCCGGGGCCTCCCCCAGCCCTGAGCTCTCCTTGGCCACAGCTGGTGGATGACTCACTCCTTTCCCACAAGCGCCCTGCAGGCTTTCACCCAACACTGCCTGTGTCTCAGGGACAGTCATGGGCATACAGCCTGCTCCCAAGAAGCTTTCTGTCCGCTGCACATGCCAGACCTGTCACCAGATCATAGATACGCATGATGACATGTGGGACCCCTCACATATGTCTCAGAAGCCAAGGGGGCTCGAGTGGGAAGGAGCTGGGAAAGGCTCCAAGCAGAGGGGCCGGCGAGCTCAGGTGGGCTAGCTGACAGGCTCCCCAGCAGGGGCGCGGGGCAGGCAGGTGGCTCCCCTGGCTGGCTGGTGCACAGCACATGTCTCTACCCTGTGGGCCATGGGGAGCTCCCCAGGGGCAGGGCACCATCAGATCCTCTGATGGACTAGAGGAGGGATGGCTGGGAGTCTAGGGGTCATTCTGACTTCTGAGTCATGTTGGTGAGATACCTGCAAATTTGGCCAGGAAAATGGGGATGGCGGAAAGGTAGAAAGGGAGCTGGGGTTACTTGTCCACTTTCTACCCCAGCCCCAACCAGAGTGGCATCTGGTGGGTGGTGAGCTGGGCAGCTGGTCTGGGGGCCTGCAGGGAAGCTTGTGCACCAGGGAATGGCTGGACAAGGGATAGGGCCTTGGTCATTGAACCCAGGCTGCAGAGGTGACCTGGGACAAATGAAGGGGTATCTGATTCTGAATACAAGGGGGCAATGCCTAAGGCTGGTCCAGCAGAAAATTCAAACAAGAGGCAAAAAGGTCAGTGACAGGAGGCAAGGCCTGGGTCACGAGGACAGTGAGGCCACAAGCGTGAGGTGACCTCAAGTATGCCTCTCCCTTCTCAGTCTGGGAGGCCCACACTCATCGGGGTCCCAGAGGCTGAGAAGCAGAAAAGGGGCAATTCTGGAGAAAGTGGTTCCTTTCCGAGCCCGGCTTCCTCAGCCTCTCCCAGTGATGCAGGCTGCCAGTGTCGCCTGCGGTTTTATTATTTCTGGTTTCAGTTATTTATTGAAGAGCCCAGGGGCAGGGAGCACACAGTTCCCTGATGGAGTTGGGAGGCAGATGACAAGGAGGTCTAACGGTGGCTTTAAGGCTGTGACAGACATTCTCATGAGCTGGGTGGCCTGAAGCCCATTTGACAGGCACTGACCAAGGAATGCTGCCAGCCTTCCACAGCACACCCCAGGGCACTACCCTCTTTAGTTTTGCCTTAGGCTGAGCTGACATGTCAGCACCCCAGGTGTGAATTCAGATGCTCTCACTAGGGGCTTGTGTCCTGGAGGGACAGGGGATTTGGAGGCCAAAGCGCAGCACAAGCTTAGGCCTGGGGGCCAGAGGGTCCCTTACCACCAATTACAAGGCCTGTGGGCCTTACTGAGGGGCTTCTCCCTTTGGTAGCAGCATCCTGACCTCCCTCAACCCTGCAGATACTAGGGCAGAGGGATGACTCCACCTTCTGGCTACTTCCTAAGCCTCGTTCTCTCCTGACCCATATCTGCTAGAATGACCTCAGGTGTTCCATGGACGAGGAAGGGATGTGTGATAGTGGGAAATGTACAGAGGACTTAGAATGGAGCAGTCACTGTTCTAACCACTTTAATCATATCAAGTGATCAGTACTATGTGGCATAGATAATCGCTAGCCCCATTTTACAGATGAGGAAAGTGGGGCACAGAGCAGTCAAGTAATCTGCCCAAGGGCACACAGCTGGGAAATATTAGGGCCATGACTGGAAGCCAGGCCAGCAGGGCTGAGGTGAGATCAAGAAAAAAGGACTTGTGTTTATTGGGCATCTACTATGTGTGTGTTAGGTGTATTATATCCACTTTTTCAGTTTATGTTGGAAAAAACCTGGGAGAGGGGCATCACTATCCCTATTTTTATAGATAAGGAAAAAGGCTTGGAAGAGAAGCTGCTATTCAAGGTTATCAAGATGCGAGAGGCTTCAAGCCCAGTCACCAAGGATGCCAAAGCCTCCTTGTCTAGGAAGCCCCACAGGTTTGCTGCTCAAATGTTATTAAGTCTATACCTGGGAACACATTTTGAAGTATCCTAGACTCACCACAGCTGAGACCACCCCCACCATAGTGGGCAGTGGCCCTGGGGGAAGGTGGGGACTATACTTGCTATTTCATCAAGTCCTCAGGACAGCCCAGTGAAGGGCTGAGCCTGTAGGGGGCACTGAGCACATTCTAGCGTAGAATTAAATGAGCTATAGTATGGATGGAGGGAGATGAAATATCATGGTCAAGTACGTAAGGAGACACTGGGTAGTCCTTGTTGCTTTCTTCACCCCTATCCCCCTACCAAGAGTCAACTGAAGAAAAAGAACTTAGGTAGCAGCAAGAGGGATTTAAGCTAGACAACAGCAGGTACTGCCTGATGACTGATCACAATTGACCTCCAGGATCATTTATCAAGTGGGCCCACACTAGGGGTTCTCAAAGCACAAGAGATGGCTCAGCTGCAGATGCAACCAAGGGGAGGAAGGAGTGTGCTAGTGGGGGGAAGAAACCACTTGCCACCAGAGGGTGACCTTCTTCCCAAATTAGGGAGTGCTTTCAGACTCAGAAAAAGGTAAAAACAAGCCTTGAAAGGCAGACAGGTGGGAAGCTGGTCTACGTGCAGGGAAGGGCTTCAGCGAAGACCCAGAGGCAGGTGAGGTGGCAGGAGTTCCTGGGTGTGGGAAGGCAGAGCAGCAAAAAGGATGGCTTGGAGGCTGCCAACAGGCTAGAGAGCATGCCCTGCACCCTGAGGGCCACAGCGGTGAAGGGTTCTGAGCCAGCGACCTACACTGTCAGACCTGACTTCTAGAATCATCTTTCAGGAAGCATTAAGAAGCCATCCCCTGCCCTGGCCACTAGTCTCAGCCTCTTGTCCTCACCCTGGCCTCTACCAAGGGATCCCAGGGTCCACCTGGGCCCACTTCTCCTCTCGCCTCTCTCCCCTGTGACCCCCTCTTGGCCATGCTGGCAATGCACAGGCTTTTATCTCTAACCCAGGCCTCTCTCCAGAGCCTCTGACATCTCAACGTGGCCTCCGACAATTCCATCGCCTGAGCTTCCCTGAATTGGTGCATACAAAATGAACTCACTCCGAAACATGGGGGTGATCTTTGCCTCTCTGCTCCCCTCCCTGCCATCCACAAGCAAACCCATTTACAGCTGAGAATCTGCCCCAAATCCCGTCACTTCTCTTCCTCCACCCACCACCCTGGCCTGGTCAACTGCTGCAGCCTCCTTTCAAGTCTTCCCACCTCTGCTCAGGTCTCCCCAAGCCTGCTCTCCCCCAGCAGCCTGAGGGCCCAGCAGACCCCGACTCTGGACTCTGGAAACCCTGCAGAGGTCCCACCCACTGCTCCAGAACAACTCTCAACTCCCAAGCCCCAGCCTCCTTGCACCTCTGGGCATCTAAGCTGCTCTTTGAGACCAACCCTTCCCCCAAAACACTGTCCGACTCCATGTGCCCCCTGCACTTCTCAAACTCCTCGCTCTGGATTAACAAATGGGGTATTACCTCAGAAGCACCTTGACCACCCTAAAGAAGTGTCCCCCCCTTGCCCATTTCGCTTTCTCCCATTACCTTGTTTATTTCCTAAGCTCTAGGAAGTCAGAGGCATGAGCCTAAATTCGGACAAGCATTAATTTGTTCATTTGTTCGTTGAGTTCATTCATTCATTCATTCCACAGATCTGTATTAGGCACCTACTACATACCAGGGACTGTTACAGCCATCAGGAATTCAGCAATGAGCCAAACATAACCCCGTCCAAAGTCCCTGCTTACTTTATAGTCTAGTGGTAGCAAACAAGCGAGCAAGCATGTGAGTTCAGGAACGCCATGGGGTCCTGCCCTCAGAGGTGGAACATTTGGGAATAGATGTCTGGGAAGGGACCAGTGCAGTGCTGCCTGGAGGCAGGGGGCTGGCTGGCACAGGCTCTGGCTACCCTCCCATCTTGAATCACTTAGGAGGAAGCATTCGTGAAGCCTGGACAGTGCCTGGAAATGCAGGTGCAGGCTTGGTGGTGAGTACGGGAGGCTGCGAGGGCCGGCATCCTCCCCAGGGAGCAGGAGGCTGCACAGCTGTAAAGCTAAGGGACCCTCTCTCCCAGGTTTGCCTGATTTCTGTTGAATCAGAGAACCCCTTCACTCCACTTCTGCCCCATCATCACTTTGGCAGGATCCAGCCTCATGCCCACTGTTACCCCTGCCCAGCTTGCACACATGAATACCGGGAACCCAGGCTTGGCCTGGGGCAAAGGCCATGGCCCCTGCAACCCGCCCCATACCTCTTAATGATGAAGTGGATGCTGTGCCGCTCCTCCAGGATCCGCTTCAGCTTGGGGACCCCGTAGGTGCAGGGACGTTTAAAGGGGATCTTGTCTGGGATGCCCACGATCTCCACAGCCTCCGGATCGCAGGCGATCTTTCTGTAGGGGACAGGGACCATGTGGTCCAGGCCCAAGGCTTCCGCTGGAAGAGCAATAGCAAGGCTGAGTACAAGATGGAAGCTGCAGGACACGCAGGCCCCAGGGCCGTGGTCACCATCACTTTCCACCTCCCTGACATCTCTGGCCACCCAATGGCCATGCTGAAATGTCCAATCATGTCATTTCTCTCAAAAAATGCCTATAGGACCCCATCTCACTCAGCAATGGGCAAAGTCCTACCTGGGCCTATAAGGCTGGATGTGACCAAGACCCCATTACCTCTAATCTTCTCTCCCTCCTTTCACCCACCCCTCTGCTTACTCACCCTGGTCTCTCTGACCTCGTTGTTGCTTCCCTAACATGCCAAGCACACACCCACCCCAGGGCCTTTGCTCTTGCTCTTCCGTCCATTCAGATACTTTTCTTTCAGACAACCATAAGCATTCCTTTCTCCTTTTCTCCAAATGTCACCCCAGCAGCCTAAAACAGACCCCTCCGTGCCTCCCTAGCCTACCTGACTTTTCCATTTGGAGTTTATCATGACCTGACATTATAAACACACTCATCTGTACCCTGGCTCACAGACTGGAACCTAAGCTCTGTGGAAGCAAGGGTGTTCATTCCAGGCTCCATGTCTGAGGACGAGGCAGGGCTGGCAAGAGCACCTGCTCCCTGCATGGTCAGTGAGTGAATAAATGGCTACAGGAAGCTCCCAGGCTCGAGGTGGCCCTTGGCAGGATACGACTGGCCACACAGGGGTGCCTTTTCCTCCAGGGAGGGGCCAAGCACTACTCTCCCTCATTAGCGATGTAAATGAGATGCAGACCAAAAGCTGACAGCAGTGTAGACAGAATCTGGCTCATGAGGGGTTTACTTGTTCTTTTCTTTTAGGCTATTAGGTTTGGTCTTGTGTATTTCAGTCATTCACTTATATCCCAGCTCCACGTGTTTATTCATTCACTCACCAAACTCTATTTGAGCATCCACTGTGTGCTTGGTAGTACTTCCCTGCATCTCTGCTCTCCCTAAGGCCTGGGAGGTCTCAGAAGATGAGCTGGGCTGGGTATCCACTCTTGCCTTGTCACTCTGATCGCTCCCAAGGGTCCCACATCTCCTCACTGTTCCCCAGACCCCTCCCCATCTGGCCTTGTCTGTGTCCAAAGCAGGTTGTGCCTGTGTCTTGACAAGTACCAGTACTGAGCTGGACCTCCCTCTACCCATGCCCTGACCAGGGCCGAGCAAGCTCTCTGGGGCCCTCTCCAGGATGCTGTTGACATTACTTTTCTGTTGACGCAGCCCAGGTCTGCGTTGGCAGCTTTGGCAGCCAGTTCCCATTGTGAAGTCACACTTAACTCATTGTCCAATTAAACCCTCAACACCTCAACAGCTGTCAAACCATTTCTTCTCCCTACCTCCCTTCCAACATCACCAACCACGACCCAGCCCCAGTGCTTGAGCAATGGGTTCCCCGAGTCCAACAAATTCATCTCCACTTGGGCTCATCAGACGTGCTGGGTCTATCTTTTCAGCAGCAATGGCGTCCCAGCAATGGGGCATGAACCCGCCCAGCCTCCAGCTTGCGGCAGGGCTGGGAAGGGGAGAACCAAACCACTACACACAATCCTATATCCTTCATCCAGTCTCAACCTCTTTCCAGGTGACGATGTCCTTGAGGCTTCCTTAAGGCTGCACCTCCAGCCCCGTAACCTCACCCAGAACTCGTGGCTAAAAGGACAGAACCAAGAGTGGAATCTGTTCATGCAGGGTCTGCAGGATGCCTCAAGTTGCCCAATGTCCTCACGCACCGGATCCCCTAATGCTCCCAGGGAACCACCTTCTCTCTGGGGCTGCTAAAAGGAAAGCTGAGAAGGGGCAAGACCTGGACCACGCTGTGCCCAACACTCCCCTTTGGATTTGGCCGTGGTGGGGCCCAGGCGCGGACAACTAAAAAAGGTTCCACCTTCTGGCAACATTAAGAGCCCACAACAGCCAGCTGACTGCTGACTGTGTGCCAGCTAGGCTGGGGCACACCCCTCTCCAGCTCCCTCCCCGTGCCTCCTGTGTAGTTGACACTTGCGAGGCCTGAGGACTCAGGTGCAGACAGCCCACAGTTCAGCAGTCCTGGGCAGAGGAGCTGAGTCGGTGGGCCAGGGGAGCCACATCAAAGATATGCAGGCTATCCCAGCTCCTCACTCAGATCTCCAGGGCCTTGCTCAGCCCCACAGAAATGCCCAGGCCACCTTAGCCCCGGCCTGGATCACAGGGCACCTCCTCCATGAAGCTACCACTGACTGCTCAAGCCTGTGGAGATGTCCCCTTCCTTTGAGCTATCCTCCCTTTCTGAGAGCTCCCATCCTTGTATGCTACCACACTCTAGACTGGGCGACTGTATACCACTGTCCGCTCCTGAAAACACCCCTTCAGGCAGCCGCTGAAACACCTGGAGACCAAGGTTGGTCTGGGTACCTGGCACAGGGTTGGAACTCAAAATGGATGACTGGCAAGTGTGCAAATCTGTAAATGTGTGTCAAGAAAAAAGGAGAGAGGAAAGTAAGACTGCCATGTGATGAGCCTATTTGTGGTCTTCAACTCTGGTTCCTCGTACAGGGGCTCCTAAAACCTTGTAATTTCTTGAGTGACAGAGGTGAGAAGGGCATCTTTTGTTATTTATAATAAGCCTCTTTTGAGCGTACCTGACAGGGCTTTGGGGGCCCTCCTAGCCCAGGCTAAGTCTTTAAGAACAAGCAGGAGTTTGCCCCCCAGAAAATGCAAAGGGCATGCCATGCAGAGGGCACAGCACAGGCAGGCAGGGGACTGTGGGGATTCACAAGTGCATGAGGACAGCAGCCTGCCTCCCACAGGTGAGTCAAGGTCTGGGCCTTTGCCATCAGCCCCACCTCCTGGAGAACCTAGAAAGAAAATATTGACACAGCCACCCCCTACTCAGACAGGAGATGACACTAGCGTTGATGGCACGCGGGTGCCAGCATATGGCTCCTGCTGTCATGTTAGGGAACACAAGTGATTGTCACATAATGAGATGCTCAGCACGCTGCTGGGGCCACACAGTGGGCCGTGCCACCCACTCACCATATCTGCTGTTAAACAGGATCTGCACGCACTCCCGCAGTGTGTTGATGTCCTCGGTTTCCTTTATGAAGGCGTCCCACTTCTCTATCAAAACACAGGAGGTACAAGTGAGAGCCAGCCAAAGATGGGACCTCACGGCTGGCTGCCTCGTGATGAGCCCGTTCCCAGCTGGGGCTGCGCCCTAGACAGCCACACTCCCTCCATGGCCCCCGGGGCCCTGGACTTTTCCCTCCAGAGTCCCAGAGACCAGCCTCAGCCCTTCCACCCATTCCCACCTCAGACCCGAACCCCAGCCTCCCCCAGGAAGTAGCTGCACCCAAATCCAGGATGCTCTGATGATCTCCCTGCCTGCTCTCTCCTCTTGCCAATGTCTACCCCCGTGGGCAGTAAGTGCTGAGCAGGCTCATCCTGTCCATCCTGGGCCCTTCATGCCCCAGACGGTTGGGAGGTTGGGAGGACACTCCCTCCGAGTAAGAAGAGGTGCAGTCCTGACCTTGACGACCTAACCCTCAGGCCTCGTACATCTGGGGTCTCACCTAGTCTTAGCTGTGTCAGCTTCCCCCCAATTCCCAGCCCTACTGGCCTCTTACAAAGCTTCTGTCTCAACTTACTATGAATAACAAGAGTGATCATTTATCATTATAAAGTGACATCTTTAATGTATTAAGTATTTAATCTGTGGTAGGTACTTTATATAATATTCTATTTCACCCTTCATGACAAACTTAAACATATGTAGATATCATTTCTTTTTTTCAGATGGAAAAACTGATGCTTAGAGAGGCTTAGGATCTTGCCTGAGATTACCCAGCTAGTGAGATTCTATCCCAGCCTATATCCCTCACCCACCATGGCCTCCCATGATACTGTTCTATATGGATATCCATGTCTCCTCCCCGCCAAGGGTAGACCTTGTTTGGGGCAGTGGGTTCTCCACTCTCATCCCAGAGGGCTAGGCTTTCTAAAAAAGGCCTCTCACTGAAGGTGAGGCTGGGACCTCCAAAGGCAAAATGGTTAGAAAGTCTTCACCCTTTTTGGTATAAATGAATCCCAAATTTTCCTGCTCTCGGTTCTCTGTGAGGTACTTTCAAGTCTGTTCCCATATTTTGGATACTCCTTGTTTCAAGAGGTGGAATTTAATTCTTCTCTCTTCCTTTGAGTGTGGGTTGGATCAAGTGCCTGGCTTCTAATGGGTAGAATATGGCAGAAGTGACAATGATTTCTGAGGCTAGGTCATAAAAGACCTGTGGTTTCCTCCTTATTCTCTCTGGGATCACTAAATTCAGGAAACCAGCGACCGCACTGTGAGGATACTCAGCAGCCCTGTAGAGGCCGGCAGAGTGAGAATAGGCCTCCTGCCAACAGCTACACACCACTGGCTTGAAAGTGGGTAGTTCTCCAGCCCCAGTAAAGCCTCCATGGGATCGTAGTCACAGCCGACACCTTGACGACAACCTTGTGAGAGATTCTGAGCCAGAACCACCCAGCTAAGCTGCTCCTGAATTCCTGTCTTACAGAAAATGTGAGATACTAATACTCATTGGTTTAAGCTAAGTTTGAGGACCATTTGTTACACAGCAATGTGTAACTATTACACTCTAGTTTTACTCACAAATCCCTTGTACAGAGCTGTTCCTCCTTTCTCTCACAAAGAGCCCACAGACACATTTTCATTTCATCAAGCACCACCCCTAGCCCTGGAGCCCCACTCTGGTCTGCATGCTTCCACGGGCGCTGTCCTACCTGACTTGTCATGGACAATGGAGAAGAGGATACGCTTAGAGGCATGAACGCTCTGAATGAGAGGCCCACCAGGCCCGGTGGGCTTCTGTCCTGGACAAGGAAGAGGAAAGGTATAGGTTCGAAAGGGCTCCAAGAGGGATCCCCAGATCTAGCCTCCATGCATAGGCACTGGCTCTGGGGTAACAGTTTTCCCCAATATAAACACTCCAGAACATTGTCCTATGATCAATCTCCTTCAGCAGAAGTATGAGACATTCTTTATTAGAGTCTCCTACCCATATGGCGGTGAATCAAGGAGGGCAGGATGTCTGCAGTCACCTTTTACAGGTGGGGACACTTGTTTCAGGCATATAAGGCCCAACTCTCTGCTTAAGCCCAAATTTGTGTGTGTAGCACGGCATCATTTTTTTCTCTTACTCGTAATAACAGCAGTAAATGTGACTTCTAAGTACCTACTATGTGCCAAGATTTGGATGTTTTAATACAGCAGTTCTTTAACTTCAGCATACACTGCAAGCACTTGGTGGACTTGTCGGTGTACAGACACTGGACCCTACTCCCAAAGCTTCAGGCTCACTTGGACTTCTGTGGGGCCTGAGAATGTGCAGTTCTAACATGCTATCCCATTTCATCATGATAACAATGTCACAAGGTAGGTACCTTTGGCTCTCCATTTTATAGATGAGGAAACTGAGGCTCACAGACATAGAGATTTGCCCGGGGACACTTAGCCACTAAGCAGAGCAGCCAGGATACAAACATAGGTCTCATACCCAGCTGTTCTTCCTCTGATGCTTCCAGTATCCTTAATCCAGTGGGTATATAGTAGGTGCTTATTAAACGTATGTGACTGATTAGCATGTTTTCCATAGACTCCTCTGGGAGTCCTCTTGGGTGTCTCTTGGTTCCAGGCCAAGGATACCTACTCACAGATGGCTGAGTGAAGGCCTGGAATCTGAATGGGTCTAGGCTAGAACGTCACCTGTCCTGCCCCATCCTCTTGCCCTGACATTCCTCCTTTGGTTTTGGGAAGGCCTAAGCACCCTGACTCGCCCTGCTCAAGGGACCTCTGTCCTACCCCCACGCTAGGGGTGCCCAGCAGCAGCTTACCACAGCAGTCAGGGAAGTCTTGGGCAGCGGGAGTCTTGGCCTCAGGCCCGGGCCGGCCGAGGCCCAGGTCGCTGGGGGCAAGCGCGCAGGCAGGCACCTCCTGCTTGAGCTCTCTCACGGCGTGGTTGGGGAGTGCGGTGCTGTACAGGAAGCTGGCCATGGAGGAAGAGGTGGCAGTCGGGGGCAGGTCCTGAGGTGGCCCTTTGGGGACCTGGCCATGCAAGCCACAGTCCTGAGACCCCTTGGCTATCAGGGAGACACCGTTCAGCTCTACGAGAGCCTTTGAATCCCGCCCGCCATCCTCGAGTGGCCTGGGGAAAGGAGAGAAGGACACACGACTGCTCTGTACACCTGTCCCACTGGCTGCCTCTCTTCCCCCGCAGCCCCTTAGGCCTCCATCTGCAGGGCAGGAGAGCCTGTGAAATGTGCAGGACAGGAGCCATTCCCCATTTTGCAGGTGGGGGTGCAGGCCTGCAGTGGGGTGTGCTATGCTCAGGGCCACACGGCTGGGCCACTGGAGGACCTGAGCCCTTGCCCTGTCCTCTGTGTCTCAGTCGACCAATTGTGTCTTTCCAGCTGCAGTTAACTGTCTCCCATCTCCCATCATACTTCCCTTCTTCCCGGTGTGTATGCCGACAGGGGGGCCCAAGCACCAACAGCCCTCAGGCTGGCTTCCCACTGCCACACATCTGCATGGGTCATTCTTGATATCTGCAGCGCTGTTGGTGCTATTTTCCCCCCAACCAAGTCTCTTCCAGCCTCTTTGCAGCACAGAGGGTCCCTGGAGGACTTCTGTGCCTAAGCATTGGCTCAGGTTACACTCCATGACAGGCTTTTGCCTCACCACCACCACTACCACATCAGACCGGGAGGTTTTACAGCCAGGTGCCCCGTGGGGATCTGTAATGCTCTCCCCTCTGGCTGGGTAACTGACCACAGGTGGCCGAGCCAGCAGGGAAACAGGTCACCCTCCTGGCGTGGACTTTATGGTCTAGCCACTAAACCCTGGCCCCATCCCAGGTTGAAGAGGCTGCCTCACTCACCTCTTGAGCTTGAAGCGGATACGGTGGCTGTGCTCCAGGATGGCCATGAGGGCTTTGGGGTCATACTCTGCCGGCCTCCGGAAGGCCAGGCCCTCGGGCAGCCCCTGCACAGCAAGTAGCCCTGGCTCCCTGAGTAGCCTCTCGTAGGGCAGTGGCACCACGCTGGCCCTTCCCAGGGCCTCACCTGTCGGGGAGGGGGTCGAGGAGAGGGCCTGGTATGAGAGGGCAGCCAGGATGGGGCGGGGCGAGGCATGCCCCAGAGCTGGGGTCATGTTGAGCGACTGCCCTTGGTGCCACTCAAGGGGATTAAGGGCCACTGTTTGAGGGCCAGGGCTTCCCATCGAGGGGGCCCCTGCTTCCTTTGCCTTTCTCTTTTCCACTCCAGGTACCTGAGTGGAAGGGAAAGCAGGCCCGGGGCTGTGGGCAGGAGGTGAGGAGGGGTGAGAAGGGGGAGAGAAAGAAAAGAGGGCAGGATGGAGAATGGAAGAAAGAGCCAAAGGGAGGAAGGAATGAGAGAGGGAGGAGAGAAGATCAGGAAGATAGGAAGTAGAGAGGAAACAGAAAGAGAAGACTCAGGAAAAGAGAGGAGAGATGGAATGAGAGGACAGTAAGGATGAGGGAAGGGGTGAGTAGAGGGGAGACTGGCTGGGGAAGGAGGGGGTGGGAGGGCCAAGAGGCCTGGGCTCAGAAACATGTGCTGTTGCTCCCAGGATACAGCCCCCACCCAGAGCCACTCACCATATTGCCCCCGATTCTGCCCAAGGTGGGGAAGGGGGCCAAGGTAGTGTGGGCAGGGGTGTAGAGGGCTCTGGGCACCAGCCCAGCAGCTGGCAAACATGTGTGCAGTGGCAATCATGAGGGACAAGTCCTCTTGTCCCCGGATGGCCAGTGTGCTCACCCAGGACTGCTGAGCCCCCTGTCCCCGCTCGGCCCCCTTCTCCTGACATCTAGACAACAGCAAGAGTTTCCTCAGACTCTTGTTCCATAGAACCCAAGACTAAATAGGGGGAGGAATAAAGCAAATCATAGATAAATGAGGTGGGACCCTTGGCGACCTGCCCAGGGAGCATAAAGGCTACCACTGGGCCCTGAGACTCTGCAGCCTGACAGTTCCCCAGGAAGGCTAAGCCTGTCCCTTCCCACGCCCGAAGAAGGACTTGGCTGCCCAGTCAGCCTTTTAGCCTTCACTCAGTCATTCAACAAATGCCCTCTGGACACCTGCTGCTGCTGGGCCCTGGCCTGCAGGCTGGGGACAGCAGGAGCAGGCAGTCTCTGACCCAGCTGAGAGCAACTGGGTCCAGAGGGGTCCAGCGGGGGAGCTTCCTGAAGCTGAGTCTTAGACAGTAAGGTGGTGCCCACCACACAAAGGAAGAGGAAGTCTCAAAAGTCACAGTGGCACAAAGGCAAGGACACGTGAAATGAGGCCAGAGGTGCTAGAGCCCAGGAAGTGGTTCTGTGAGGTGGGTCAGCCCAGCTGGAGAGGAAGGCAGGAAGGGGCTGCGGAGGGAGCCTAAGCCACACTGAGGGTGCTGAAGTGCCCCCGGAGGCAGTGGTGGGAAGAGTATGGTCCAATGTATGCTTTGGGCAGATGCCCTTGGTCACACGTGGGTAAGGACAGCAGGGAGGTGAGGAGGCCTGGGGCCATTCCCAGGTGAGAGGTGGCAGTGACCGGTGCCAGGGCAGGGGCACAGGGGATGGTGGGGCTCGGGAAATGGGCTGGGGTGAAAGATCCATACTTAGGGACACAGGATAAAGGACAGCTGGGGGCAACGCCCCATGCTTTGAAGTGCTCCCCAGGGTCTAGTAGGGCAGAAGGGAGCCTTCTCATCTGAGCAGGGACTGGGGCTCCCACCCACCTGGGGGCCCCAAATGGAATGAGGAAGGATCTTACTATAAAGAACATCAAACACCTCCTCTACCATCTTCCGCAGAAGGTACACATCTGAGCCATGCTCCAGGGTAGACCGTGGGATGTTCCGGCCACCAACCTCGCCCCGAGGCAGCTTCTTGTGGTGCTCTGCCTCCGGCTCCTTCCACGAGGGTCCTCCTGTGGGCCACAGAGCATACCGTGGGGATGCGGTGAGCACCCCTCTTACCACCTGCTCCGTGAGCTGCAATGTCCCTGCCCTATGCTGAGCCCAGCGGTGGGGCATCCCACACGAGGTGGGAGTGAATGAATGAAAGAATGAATTAATGGAGAATTAATGAGTGAGCAAACCCTGCCTAGGGCCAGAGCTGGTCACAGGGTCTGGGTCTCATCCTTGGTCACTTCCAACTTGCTATGTGACCTTAGACAAGTCTATTTCCTCTCTGGCCTCAGTCTGTGAGCTCTCAAGAGAGATCAGTTGGCCTGGCTCAGAAGTGGGGTTCAAAGAATGTCTGTTGCACCCGTCCCTTCCTGTGCTCTGTCTTCAACAACTGAGGCCCATTTTCTGCTCTGCTAAGGGGGATAATGAAGACCCCACCCGGAGGCCAGTTCATGCTAGGCTGCGCTAGGGTGGAGGCTTTGGAGTGTCAGTGGATCCTTGGGTGGGGAAGGTTCTAGAAACAGTGTAGGAGAGGAGACGCGAGGAGTGCCCAGAGGCCCCCTTCCAACTTGGAGCCTGTTCTCCTCAGGGGATCTATGAAGCCTGAAATAAACCAGCTGAGTTCCCACTGCTATAAATAGTGGCTCTGCCTGGCTCCAGGAAGCCAGGTGCACCTTCCTCAGGCCCCAGGCTGGCTCCCAGCCTGACCAACTAGGGGCCACGGACCCTGCCACTGCCCACCCTACTCTGGCCCAGCCTCTTACCCTAGGGTGCAGGCTCTGAGGGCTGAGTGGGATGGGGAGGCAGGCTGGGAAAGCAGCTGGTAAGATATGCAATGTTAGGGTCCCCTAACATCAGCTTTCCCTGAAATGGCTGATCCTAGGATCCAGGCCTGGGGTGTAATGAAAATACTAACACCGGCAAGGAAGCAGCTGGCGTCTACTAAGTGAATTAAGTGCCAGGCATTGTTCTAAGTGCTTGCCATGTATTACTTTGTTTAATCATCAGATCGGCCTATGAGGAGGGTAGAACTGTTCTCCCTTTTCATAGATGAGGAGGTTGAGGCAGCAGGTGGCAGGGCTGGGATATGGCCCCCAGGTTTCTGACTCCAGGGTCTTTTTTTCTTTTTTTTTTAAAGGTTTTTAGTCATTATTTTATTTTTTAACTATTATCTAATATTTTCTTTATTATTTTCTGAGAGGGGAATGGAGAGAGGCAGAAGGGAGAGAGACATCAACGTATGGTTGCCTTTCACCTGCCTCCAGCTATGGACCTGGCTGGAGACCTGGCTTGCAAACTGGTTTTGTGCCTGATTGGGAATTGAACCAGTGACCCATGGGTTTGAAGGCTGGTGCCAATCCACTGAGCCACACCAGCCAGGGCTGCAGGGTCTGTTCTTAACCCAAGAGCTCTGAGCCCCAGACTGTGGGCTTGATTGCTGATTGAACGCTAGCTTTCAGTGTTGGGGCCAGGCCCTAATCCTGTAGGACCTAAGCCACCAGGAAGGCAAAGAGGACCTTCTCCATCCAGCTTACTGCCAAGCTGCAGCACCAGACACAGGTGAAAATTTAGGGCATAGGAGGCTGGTGTGGTGAGGGGAGCAACCACAGCAGAGGTTTGAGGGGCTCGAGGGCCCAAATGGGGCCTGGGGCTGGAGGCTAGGGAGGCAGCTGCCAGCTAGAAGAAAAGATGAGAACCTTCCAGGTGTGGAGCAGCAGGGGCAAAGACAGATGTGAGAAGAGACCCACAGGGCCGGCGAACTTAGAACGCAGCTCCACACAGCTGGGGTGACTACAAGGAGTGCTGGGAGGATGGAATGCAGAGGCAGAGCCTGGGTTGCCAGGGCCCCTGAAGGCTCAGGTAGTGTTAAAGAGTCGAGGGCTTCCAACCCTGGCTGGTGGCACAGTGGATAAGGTGCCAGCTGTGAACCCAAAGGCTGCTGGTTCGATTCCCAGCCAGGGCACATAGCCAGGTTGCAAGCCAGGTCTTCAGCCAGGTCCGTGGCTGGAGGCAGGTGAAAGGCAACCATACACTGATGTCTCTCTGCCTCTCTCCCTTCTCCTCTCCCTGAAAATAATAAATAAAATCTTTATTAAAAAAAAAAAAAAAAGAGTTGAGGGCTTCCAAATGACCTCTCTGCCTTGGGGCTTTGGGCTCAAAGGCCTGAACGCTGGTCTCTCCTGAGAGTGATCAGGACCCTCTGGCAGAGGTCCTAAGGATGCCCATGAAGCATCTCCCCAATTTTGAAGGGGTGTAGCAGGAAAAGCAAGGGTTTTAAAACCAGAGGCCTGGCCTGGAACCCTGCCTCATTCACTTATTGGCTATATTCCTGGGTAAGTGGCTTATGATCATTGAACCCCGGTTTCTCATTTGTAAGCTAATGGTAACTACACCCTAAGCCTGCTGGGAAAAGTAAACAGAGCACCAGCACATGGCCTGGGCCAGCAGCGCTGAACACTCACATTGCTTGAGCATTTCCTGTGAGCAGCTGGGTATGTCTTCAGTCACTCCATCCCCAAGAGCCACCAGGTAGCTCCAAAGGTTATGTTACCATAACCAAGACAGTGCCTACCTCCTAAGGCTGACATCAGGATAAATGTATGGGCACCATGAAAGGTGCTGTAGGCAGAAGACGCTCAAAAAGTATGAGCTGAACCAGTAGGCTGGCCCCTGTGCCAGACACACAAGAACTGGGCAGCAACATTGGCCTCAGTGCCTCCTTTTTTTTTTTTTTAAAGATTTTTTTTTAAATTAGTTTTAGAAAGAGGGGCAGGGAGAGAGGCAGAGAGGGAGAGAGCCATCAATGTATGGCTCTCTCCTGCCTCCAGCCACAGAGCAGGCTAGAGACCTGGCTTGCAACCTGATTACGTGCCCTGGCTGGGGAATCGAACCAGTGACCTTTGAGTTCACAGGCCGGTGCCTTTCCATTGTGCCACCAGTAGGGCCTTCAGTGACTCCTTTTAATGAGCAGATGGGGTGGCTGGGTCTGGCTGGCCCTGGGGTCAGCCAGGATTGACCAACTGGGGGCTGCTGTACAATTCCAGCTAAAACTGAGGCTACCCCTGATAATACCACCTATCTAGGGCATCCCCTAACACAGTCACCCTATGTTGCCTGGGAGACACAGTCCCCTGGCCCCCTGGAGCCCCGGGGTACTCACGGCAGAACCTGAGGAAGTCTGACTGCAGCTCCTTCCGCGCATTCAGGAACATTCGCCCCTTGTTGGTGCCCACCACGAAGGCGCTCTCATCATGCACAGCAACACAGGCCACTTCTGCATTCAGCTTGGAGAGTGCTGAGCACTACAGGAGGAGCAGGGTGTGTGAACTGGGGGAAGGGCCCCTATCCCAGCGCACCTCCCTGCTGGCTTTGGGGTGGGATGCGAGTTCCCCCAGCAGCTCCAGGGAGCGGTCTCTCTGCCAACATTCAAAGTCTTAGATTCTGCAGTGGGGCGGGGGTGGGGTGGGGTAAGGCGGGGGTGATTCATTGACCCACCCCCATCCCGAGCTTGGCCAAGGTCAGGGGGAGAAGATAAGCTGATGGAGGCTGGAGGAGGACAAACACACGAAGCCTCTGTCCCTCCCTCCGCCTAAGTCCTCCTTGCTTTTGGAGTGTGCTTCCTGTTAGGCCTGGACCCAGCCCCAGGGACAATCCTGTCCTGGGCACTCTTAAGTCCTAAATGAAGAGAAGAGGGGATGGACCCCAGGAAAACTAAGGCTCAGGTAGATCCAGGCTTCAATCCCACCTCAGCCATTTCCTGAAAGACTGGAGGAGCCATATCCCACCCTGGTCCTGTTTCCAAGTCTGTACAACGGATGCAAGCAGCCCAGCTTGAAAGGTTTCAATGCGTTTGACTAGGGAGTCAAGGAGGCCCGACTGGCGGGAAAGAATGTCGCAACTGGGGCATCCCATGCAGGCATCCAGGCAAAGGGTATACATGCAGCCTAGAGTTCCAGTTGGCAGGCCCACTGCACAGGAAGCCCTAACACAAGGGGCCCTCAGCCAAGACAGGCCTCCAACCTACCTCACCAGGAAATCCCTGCCTGTAAAACTACCAGCATGCAGTCTGTGCCCAATAAATGCTGGTTTTTATAGGACTTAGGTGGTGCTTTGCTGACAGTCAGGAAGCCTGGCTTCTAATCATGGCTCTGCTGTTGTGACACACACACCCTCTCTGGGCCATAATCATGCCACTTGTGCCAGCTGCAACCTGGAGTCACTCTGGTGAGGAAGCTGGGACACTGGAGGGATCCCCTATTAAGGGGGGTTTCATTTCCTGTTCTCTCAGAGTAAAACAAAATTCTGCTGCTCCCTCTCATGATAGCAACACTAACATTAAATAAGACAAACAGATTTGGTTGTTTCCATCAAAGGAGTGGCCATCAGCGCTGGAGGAGATCCTTGCTGGGTGGCCACTTCTTAGCTGAAGCAGCTGAGACTGTGGCTGGGAATCAAATCACAGAGAATGGGGGTCATGCGGAAACGCCTGAAGGAGGGTCTGAGAAAAGGGGAGGGACTGGGGATGGTGATGAATAGACCACACTTTGGCCCCACACCCCTGAGGACCACCGAAGGACCCCGACCCTGAGCCCTGGAAGATGCCAGACTTCAGTCACTTCCAAGCTAGTGGAAACCCATGAAGGGCCCCAGAGCTGGGACAGCAGCCTGTCTTAGTCATGTCACCAGGCTGGCTACAGAGTCATGGGCTCCTCCACGCAGCAGGGAGCCTCTGAAAAACCCTCCAGACCAGCGCTGTCCAACAGAACTTTCCGGCATGATGGGAATATTTTGTTTCTGCACTTGTCCAATGCTGTGGTCACTAGCCCTTGAAATGAGGCTATGCCACCGAGCAACTGAATTATTTACTTTATTTCATTTTAACAGTAACAATTTAAATATCAATTGGCACTGTGGCTAGAGGCGCCATCATTGCCTACGTCAGCTAAGCTTCCACCTGCCACCAAGCTAACTACCTGCACAGGGGAGGGGGTGCACCCCTTGGGCCCAAACAGCACCGAAGCTGCCCTAGAACCGCCTACAGCAGGAACAATCTGCAAGGAGGTCCTTTGTCCTAGGGGAACTGAAGCCTGAGCCTGAGTCCACTTTAAAAACTGGTCATACTGTGTGACTTCAGGTAAGGTACTGCCCTCTCTGAATTTCAACCTCACCATCCTAAAATGCAGATTCAAAAAAAAGATACCTGCCTACCCTCCACCACAGAACTTTCCCCCAGGAAAGGCTACAGGGAGATGGTATTATTATTTCCTCGTCCGGGGTAGACCGCTACAAGCTAAGGTATGCAGGCCACAGTGCCAGAGGGGTGATTTACGAAGTCCCGAGTCTCTCTCCCGGCCCCGGCAGACGTGTCAAAGCTCTTGTGTCCTAATGAGTCACTACCCACACATTATCCTCCAGGTGCTGGGGGAAGACTTGTGACCATGCCAGTGACTGGGTTTGAGCGACAAGAGGTAATGAAATGAGGAAAAGGGATGAGGACCAGAGCAGGAGTTTTTTCCCAGGACTGGATTTTATGTGTTTGATCTCACTCAACCCTCCCACCCCAGGTCAGTGGCAGCTGCTCTAAGTGGCAGAAGTGAGGCTCAAGTTCCAGTGTCTGGTGATAATGCTGAGCATCCTTCTCCTCCGGGGGCGGGCAGGGGTACTCACCATGGAATCTAAGGCAGACACAAGGCTGGTGATGATCTCGTCTTTGCGGGCGAAGGCGGAGTTCCAGCGGTCAGGCCCACAGCCATTGGTGGGGATGTCACAGCGTTTCCCCAGTAAGGCCATGGTCACCTGGAGAGAAAGGAAGTAGATAGAGGTGAGCATGTGCCACAGGGCATGGCCCACAAGGTGCCCATCAGCTGGCATGGCCCCAGACCCCGGGGCTATTTCCCAGGAACGAATCAAGAGCTGGCCTTCTTTCCTCCTAAGGTCTTACGTGCAGGTTGGAATTAGAGCCTTGACTGGCCTGGGCACGCAGTGGCTCACACTTGGCCTGCACGGGTGCGGGCACAGAAGGCAGGATAACTGAGGGGTGTGCCCCACAGCACGCCACCCAAGTCTGCAGCCCTAGAACTGAGCCCAGGACCATGACCAACGTGTCCAGAAGCCCAACCATCACCTCTCCCCACACACACCAATCTAGCCATGGCTCTTGCTCACACCCTCTGCATACATTAGTTCTTGACTCATATTCAAAGTTCCTCATCTAGATTCCCCTGTTCCAGGTATTCTAAGTGTCATCCCTGCCCCGAGGGCCTTTCCTGGTCCCTTTGTCATCCACCGGCTGCCCACTCAGCTTTTCATTGTTGCCTCTGTTGGGAAGGTGCCTTCCCACCTCCTGTACCTACTGCTGGGTCAGGTGACCTTGCCGGCCACTCACACTCCTGGAGCTCCTCCATCACAGCTCTGTCTCAAGCCACGTGCTCCCCCTGGCAAGGCCACTACCCCAACACCTCTGAGCCAGGTCTACTCCCTGAATTCAGTCTCAGAGGTACAGCGGTTTCTTTGACTCAGACCAGGGTTTCCTCCACAGAGGACTCTGTCCCCTTGACATAAGGCCCCTGGAGAACAGAGCTGCATCCTCTCCCTCCATAAGGCACCCTCAGGCCAGGGTCCCCAACCAGGAATTCCCTAGGTAGGAAGCAGGCCTGCTGCCCCTGTCCCATCCGGCCTGGCCAGGTACCCACTAGCTAGCTACAAAGGTCAGCCTCCCTCAGTTCCTGTTCCATCCTGCCCCTCCCTTTCCAGACCCCAGGAAATGGGTCCAGGGAGCCCACCCACAGGCCTCTGCAGGGCCAGTGCCTTCCTTTGAGGCAGCTGTCCCCTCTTCAATCCAAGCCAAGGAGAGAGCAAAGGTTAGTCGGTTGCCCTCTCTGGGCTCAGCTGCGTGCACAGGTCCCAGGCAGCCAGTTAGGGGAGTGTACAGAGACCAGGGCTAGAGAGAGCCTGCAAATCCGGCGCTCTTTACTTCCAGCTGATCAGGGTGAAGGAGTCTGTGCACATGACTAGGGATGTGGAGGAAAGGGGGTAGCACTGGGCAGGTGCCAGCTGTGCCTGGCGCCTTAAAATATGCCAAGCCCAGAGTGTCTTCTCCTATCAGTGCAGCTGCCCCTGGACCTGAAGCTCTGTGAGGGCAGGGGTCAGTCTCCTTGTCATGGCTGCACCCCCAGGGCACTGCTCAAGGCCTGACATATACGATGGACCAAGGCACTAGGGTCCAAATCAAGAAAGGCGGCCTTTAAGTGGGTCATGAAGTCAATGACACAGAAGAGCAAACGTCCAAGTGCATCACATATAACACGGGGAAAGGCGTCCAACTTCAGTTACAGAAACATTCCAAGGAATGAGGGATGCTTTTGAGCTTGGCTTTGGCCTCAGTCCTGGCCCAAGTCTGCTGTTTGGCTCTCAATAAATATTGATTTAACAACAGGCAAGTCAGCAGTTGGCCAAAATACGTATCGGATTCACTTCTAAATGTTTATAAAATGTATTTCTTCCCCTAGGTTGCAATATTGTAAAAGTTCGAAATCCACAGTACTAAGGATGCTGAGGGTACAACAGGCCACAAATACGACATGCTAATGGACCAGAGGCAGCCAGGCGCCAAGGCAGGGGCCTTCCGTGGCTGGACCAGATAAGAGGTTTGCCTGCCTGTGGCGCTTGAGGCTTGTCCCCTCCTCTCAGCGACTCCCAGCCCACCAGTCCCCTGAGCCATTCCCAGAAAGGCCTCTGGCTGCCGTCCTTGTAGCTGTGGGAGTCCAAATTGAATCAAGGCAAAGTAGGAGGCACCAGACAGCATTCCAGCCCTGGCCTCCAGGGCGCCCCAACCAGCTGCTGACTCCTAATCCATTTAGGAAGGATCCAGGGAGCCAGAAAGGGAGGGTGATGGAGGGAGTGAAGGAAGGCTCGGCTGGGGGCCATATCCCCACTCCTTGTCTTGGCCATCTGGGCCCCCCAAGGAGCCCAGCCCTGGGCAAGTGGGTACATCTAGGGATGAAGGAGGCCAGCCTCCTGCACACACCCAGCCTCTGAGAGAGGAGTAGGTTCCCTGTGGCTGGAGCCATCATGGCTGGGGAAGAGGGCAACCTTGCTGGGCTGGGAGCCATGAACCATGACCTTAGCACACAGGAGAGCCCTGCCCAGGTCTGCTAGGACCATGTTGGATCAACCACTTAAGCTAGGGCTAGTTCTAAACTAAAAAGGGGGGTAGGGGTGGTCATCACTCAATAAAACCAAAAAACTATAAGGAACAGAGAACACCAAGTACGACAGGCAGTTCACCAGGGGACAAGTCCCAAGCATCAACAGGAAAAGTCTCTGGAGAAGGGGACAGTGAGAACTAAGGCCATAGCCTGAGCTATCAACCACTGGAAAATGAAAGATGGGGGGCCAGGTGAGGGACAAGGCTGCAGATGGCTAAGTACTGCTCTGTGGCACCTGGGAAAGGACAACAAAAGTGACACCACAGGTGCCAGGCAGCTGGCTCCTGACCTGGGGCACAAGTGGCCAGGAAGCCCTCAGTGACAAGGGATTCTAGCCACCCTTGGGTTCCTGGGTAGGCAAGGTCTACAAGGGCCAAGAGGCAGGTAGGGAGACCATGAGCTCCCTCTCCATCCTCACGCACCATCAGAGGCTGCCAGGGTGCCACACACCTGGTTTCCCTCCCACCTCCAGGGTTCCCCTCCTGGCACTGACTGACAAATGCTAGTGGGACCTGGGCCCCATCCTCTTTCCTGTCCAACACCCTCCCTCACTGCTAGGCAATCTCTTGGCTTTAAATATCACATATGTGCTGGTGACTCTCAATTCTCTCTCACCCCCTCTCTCCTGCCTGCCTCCTCCATTATCCTTAAGCATCTAACGAGCAACACAAAGGGAACACAGCCTGGTGTTTCTCCCTCAGATCTTCTCTCTGGTCATCTGCTCAGGGCGCTCAGGCTGAACTGAGGCCTCCTCTCACAGTCCCTTCTCTGTCATTTCTAAAACAGTCTGGGGTAAGTCTCACTGCTTGGCTCCAGAGTGCACTTCAATCTGTCCATTCCCTGTCACCTGCCCACCCAGGCTGCCCTCCTCGCTGGCCCATGCCTTGGACATGGACTCTTCTCCGGCCTCCCTGCCTTTCTGTGCCCTCCGTGGTCCTTTCTGCAAACAGCAGCCACATAAATCCCATGTTGCTCTCTTGCTCAGAAGATTCGGTGGTTTCCACACTACACAGAATGGAAAGCAACACTACCTTTGGCTGTAGGCGCCCTGTGACCTGGGCCTGCCCAGGGCCTCCTATGGGGCAGTTCCTCCCTGGGGGAAGCTGTCCCAGGTCTCCATCTCCTCCCACTGCCTCCTTTGCTCTGCTGTGCCTCAGCCCGTCACAGCTCCTTGGAGCCTTCCTTCACCACGGGGCCACATGGGCAGTCCCCACCCCATACACTCACCTCCCCATGCCTTCTATTTTCTTCATGGATCTTAAGTAACTTTTTTTGTGGGCTTCTTGCCTGACTTCCCTCAACTAGAAAGTGCATCTGGGAGGCCAGAGGCCATGCCTCTCAGTTAGTATACCTCCACAGTCTCAAACACTGCTTGGGTTTTCATGGGCACTCAGCAAATATCTAGGAACAAGTATGACAGTCTGCCCCTTCGGGTGGCAGCCAGGACATCTGCAAGCTATAAACACGGTGTCTGACAACTTTCGACTTGCCCGGCCTTCAAAAAAACAAGCGGCATTGTGGGAGGCTGCAACTCTGGATGTGGTTAGATCAGGGAGGAACAGTCCTGTAACTGGAAGTGAAGGAGTCTCCTGGGTCAGACAGATGCCCTCCCAAGTATGGTCCCAGGACCTGCAGCACAGGCAACACCTGACACCTGGAATGTCTGGGGTGAAGCAACACCATGTGTGAGCTGCCTTCCATTGCAGAGACAATGAAGGGACCTGTCTAAGACCCTCAGCCACTGGGTAGTAGAGATGAAGTCTGTCCTTCTGTCTGTTTGTCCCTAAGCCTAGTCTTTCCTGTTGGGAGGACCACACTCCTCTCACTTGCTAGGACATGGGAAACAGAAAGACCAGCTGATCAGATTCACAGCTGACACATGGCCATGCTGACCAACTCTCCCTGGTTCACCCAGGACTTTCCCCGGTTTAGCCCAGAAACCCCTAAGTTCCAGGCAAAGCAGGGCAATTGGTCAGCCCACAACATAAGCAGGACCAGGAGCCCAAATGCCCCCCTCAGCCTCTGAGAACAAAGATGGGCACCAACAGAGAAGACAAAGTGATGGACATTCGGTCCTGCCTTCAGGTCCAAAATACTCAATTTCCCTGAGTAAGGTGAGATGAGCTTGGGGCTCCTCAAGGGAGGGGACAAAGAGAGGAGGCCTCCCAAAGCAGGGGGCCCTTTATTCAGGGAGATCACAAGAGGAAGCCACTCTCTCTCTCTTTTTAAATATTTTATTTATTATTTTTAGAGAGAGGGAAAGGGGGAGAGGCAGGGAGGGAGAGAGACATCCATGTATGGTTGCCTTTCACCTGCCTCCAGCTACGGACCTGGCTGGAGACCTGGCTTGCAACCTGGTTATGTGCCCTGGCTGGGAATCAAACCAGCGACCTTTGGGTTCACAGGCTGGTGCCTTATCCAGTGTGCCACTAGACAGGGCCCAGAAGCCATTCTCTTGATGTGCTTGAGGATCTGGTATGGGTCAGAGAGGACAGAAGCCCCAAAATGCAGAGCTGGGCCATGTAGAGCGTAGATCCAGGCTCTCGGTCTGTGGGAACACTGCTGTGTGAAACCTGTCCCGTCACCCTGCTTTCCAGCCTTGCTTGCCCATCTGTGAGGGAGGCAAGCAGGTAGCTGCTGCCAACACCTGCTAGTCCAACCCCCAGATTCTGGGGCCCCAGAAGCCCTGAGGCAACCAGTCCACAGTGGGGCCCAGGACAATGTGTTTTTAAGTTCGCAGGGGATCCTGACACCAGCCAGGTACGCAGACTGGTCTCTGAGGACATTTCCAGCTCCAACATCCTAACTCCGGTTTCCTCAGCTTTCCCCACCTGCTGCCTCCCTCCCTTGCCAGATTCTTTCCCTAGACAGTGGCACTGAGAACTGGAGGCCAGCCCGGTCCCTGAGCCAAAGACCAGCCAAATGCTCGTATCCATGTCAGAGTCACCGCGGCCACCAGGGCAGGCTGCCTGCAGGTGGGAGGCACCCACGGCGGTTGAGCCCAGAAAGCCCACTGTAGCTGGCCCTGGGACTAGGGCAAGCGGACATCATTTTAGCTAGGATTCCAATCCCTGACACACTGCACTGGGTGCTTCAGACCCGCTAAGAGGCTAAGGGGAACTGTCCTTCAGCCTGTCCTTTTCACTGCCCATGGCCTGGATGGGACAGGGCCTTGTTCTGGTGAGTACCGACCACCCCAGTAACTGTACCTGACCCAGCAGAAGTGAAGGGGGTCAATGGGGTCAGAGGTGGGAAGAGGGTAAAGGCAAAAAGTCAGGGCTGCAGATGACCCTCCCAGTTCAGCCCATTTAATAACTCCCTTTCCCCACCACTGTGGATGTTCCATTCACCCAGGGGTTCAACACCCCCATCCCCCACCCCTCCTTGCCCTGCTTCCACTGCCAGCTCCTGCCTCCTCTTCCAGGCTGGACAGCCACCCCTCAGTGGGGCTTTAACTTCCCCTTGGAGGCAGCTATCCTATTTACAAGCATTCTGACATCCAAGACCTCCATCCAACCAGAGTGTGGCAGGACAGAGGTACGCATTTTAAGGGTGAAGATACCAGGACTCATGGGCAGGATATTCTTGCTTAAAGAGAGTGACAGAACCCGAATGAAATTTGGAACATTAGACCTACTCCTAATTCAGGGGCTAATGGTGGCACCTGAGGTGTAGTGACAGGCCAGCTGGGAAGCTGACAGGACCTGTGTGGCTGGCCATGTTCTTGGATGGAGGCAGAGGGTCTGTACATTTGATGGCAGGGGCCCGGGTGCCATTCCCTCCCACCATGAGCCCAGAGACTCACAGATGCACACAGAAACACACACAGAGCCCGAGTGCCAGAAAGCAAGTGCCGAGGGTGGGCCTGGCTGCCATTCTCTCAGAGGAGCTCCGCAGGAGGGAGGGAGGGGGCACCAGGGCTGTTTCCTAAGCACCCAGGACTGGCTAAGCCCCTGGTTTACAGTTAATTTCACAACCACCCTCATGTTACAGAGGACTTGGAGCCTTGGGCCCCTGACCAAAGGCCCTGGAGCCAGAATGTGGCAAGCTGGGACATGAACCCAGATCTCCCCAACTAACCCTATGTTCTGCTCATTGCATGACAAAGCCTTCAGCCCACTTCCCCTTGGAACAGCCACCCATCAATGGGATCGGCTGGCTGGAATGAGAGGGGACCCCATCTAGCACTCTGCTTCCCTGCCCATGGGGCCCGAGGGCAGGAGCATCTGAGGAGACCCCCAGAAGGTCTTTCTCCTCCCTGGGCCTGAAGGAAATGGGCTTGTACCCAGAGCCCAGGGATGTTTTGGGAAGATGCCTTTCTTGGCCAGTGTCCCAGATGGAAACCCAGATCCTTCACCTTAAGTCTCCAGGTACCTGGACATGCCTGTCTTCTGGCTTCCAGGCCTTAGCAATCTCTGTGACCTTTGTAAGAGACACTCCTCCCCTCTGCCTGGCCCACTCAGCTCTTGTAGGCATGAAGCCTGTCCTGACCCTCCAGGCTGGCCTGCTGCCCCTCGGCTGGGCACCCACAGCTCCTTCTTCCCATCTCCCTTGCAACTCTTCCTCTGCCAGGAGGTAGAGGTATCTGGACCCCCATGAGACCACCAGCTCCTCTGTGACCCTTGGGTCTGGCCAGTACCCACCTGGCATACAGAACTGGGCCTGGAAGGGCATCTGAGGGGAGGGGCAGGTTTGGAAGAATCAGGAGACATGGAAAAGGAGGGGGCACCCTGGACAGAGGCTGAGGCATGTGCAGGCATGATGTGGTGTGGGGCCCTCACTGAGGCTAGAGGGGAGCTGGCACAGGCCTCCGAAGCACTTTTGACACAGATCATAGTCAGATCCTGGGACTAATAGGAAACACCCTGTACTGTCCTGTCCCATGTAACCCAGACTCTGGGCCTGCACTTCAGAAGGTCCTGTTCTAGCCCTTCTCCAGGGGACAGTCTAAAGCCTGAGAGGACATACCCCACTGGAACCCACACCTGTCCCAGGCCATCATGTGGGTACTCAGGCCCCTAGAATTCTCTGGGCAAACAAGACCCCCCCATTCTGGGCTCCTGAGACCTCTTCCCTGATGTGTCCTCCCACAGTGGCTTTAACCATGATAGCAAACTCTTTAACACTTCTTCCAGAAAGTGGTGACATGCAATTCCCCTCCTCTTGAACATGGGCCTTAATAACTTGCTTCCAACCAACAGAGTGCATGAAGTACCACCACATGACCTCCAGGTCAGGTCCCAAAAGGCACTAGGCTTCTCCCTCTGAGACACACACCCCTGGAGTTCAGAGCTGACAAGGAAGAATCTCATTATTATGATACCACTGTACTGGAGAGGCTAAGTAGATCTAGACACACCTGAGTAGGCCCAGCTCTTCCCCAGATGGGTTATCAGACCAGTAAGAAAATCTCTGAGATGACCCCAGCCCCAGCCATCTTTTTAAAAATGTATTATTTCTATTACTTATTTATTTTATTATTTATTTATTATTATTATTTTTCAGAGAGAGGGGAAGAGAGAGAGGCAGAGAGGGAGAGAGACATCAATATATGATTGCCTTTCACCTGCCTCCAGCCACAGACCTGGCTGGAGACTTGGCTTGCAACCTAGTTATGTTGCCCTGGCTGGGAATCGAACCTGCGACCTTTGGGTTCATAGGCTGGTGCCTTATCCACTGTGCTACCAACCAGGGCTTTTTTTTTTTTTTTTTTTTTTTAAGATTTTATTTATTTATTTTAAGAGAGGGAGGAAGAGAGAAAAAGAGAGGGAGAGAAACATCAGTGTGCAAGAGAAACGCCAATCAACTGCCTCTTACACACCCCCAACTGGGGACCTGGCCCACAACCCAGGCACATGCCCTGACCAGGAACCAAACCTATAACCTTTCAGTCACAGACCAGCACTCAATCCACTCAGCCACACCAGCCAGGGCCCAATCATCTTTTGACTGCACACTGTAGGGCAGACCTTGAAAAAGAACCACCCAGTTGAGCCTACGCAAGCCCCAACTGTGAGAAATTAAAATGAGGAATGACTTGTTTGACGTTGCTAAGTTTGGGGCTACTTGTTACATAGTGATAGATAACTGACTGATATACCTCGAGGGCAAGCCATGCAGATACAGGTATACCCACCCCCAAGGGGCAGCTTCTTAGGAGGGTAGATGGAGCCTGGATATGTGTTTTGGGTGTCCACAGGCATGTGCACATTGTGCAGTGGAGCTGAGATGGGAAAAAAAGGGGTAGGTCAGCTGGAAATCTCCATTTGTTTTCCTCTTCCTAGCCAGCATATACTATAGGAGAGCCCATCTATAAGAATGGCCACTCAAACTTGCCTTTAGGGACTTGGACAGGCCCAAAAATAGACTTAATCCCTGCAGCCTGAAATGACACCATTAATGGAAAAATCACGTTTGCAGGTATGACTATATTAATGGCCAGGGAAGGGACAAAAGATTATCCTAGATTATCCAGGTGGGCCTTAAGTGCCATCAGACGTATCCTTTTATGGAGACTGAGGGAGATTTGACACGTACAGAAGAGAAGGCTACATGAAGATCGAGCAGAGAGAGATATGAAGATGCTGGCCTTAAAATATGGAGTAATGCAGCCATGAGCCAAGGAATGCTGGCAGCTACCAGATGCTGGAAGAGGCAAGGAACAGATTCTCTGGGGAACCTCTGGATGGAGAATGGCCCTGCTGACACCTGGAATTGACCAAGCGATACTAATTTTGTTCTGGCCTCCAGAATGGTGAGAGAATAAACTTTGGACGTTTTAGGTTCAAGGTTTGTGGTAATTTGTCACAACAAGCCTCAGGGAACAAGTCCAGAACCACTCCACTCCAGGCACCCGACTCAAATCCTGGTCCACATCCACAACATCTGGGTTAACACAGTCCTTAGCTCAGACCTCTGCAAAGCTCAGGCCTGGGTTTGCCTGAAAGTTCTCTAATCCCTTCTTCATTGGGAATCCCAGAACCACCAATGGAAAGAGCTATAATTTTCTGGATGCCAGAGGAGCACCTCTGACTCAAGTCTCACTCCCCTGTGTGCCAGCTGGGTGCTGGAGCTGGTGAAAAAATATACTCAACCATGCAAAAGGCAAGCATACACACCACCCAAATACCGCCCCCGTACCAGCCGCTGCCATATGCTTGTGTTTCTTGAAAAAGAAGCTTGAGAGAACAAACAAAAAGAAATCTCTCCTCCTGGGGGCGGGACAGGCGCATCCCTCCTGCCCAGAATCCCTACCCCCATTGGACACTCCATGTCCTGTCTCAGGACCCCTCAGTGAGGATGGAGCTGCCTGGGCCCTAATGCCAGCCCCCTCACCAATGTCCACCCACTGTTGCAGCTGGCAGAGAACAAAGCAGACCCCAGGGCAGCTAGAGGGGGTCGTAAATGAGTCACAATGCAATGGACAGCAATCCAGATCTGCAGTCAAAACAATCAACCCCAAGTTCTTTCCTCTGTCCCTGCTAACAGAGCCCTGTTGTGTCCTGATCTAAAGGCAGGTGTTTGAGGCAGCAAATCCTGCTGACTCTCCAAAACTTAGGTCAAGGCAAAGCGCACCATGCCTTCACCTGGAATTGGTGTATGGAGAAGCAGATAACCTAGCTGTGGCCACTCACACACAAGGGGCTTCTAGGAAAGTTTCTCTGGCTTTAGAAAGGGACTCAAACTGGATGTCCCTCTTCTCCTGACGTGACACTCCCAATCACGACTGCATCTGAGGACAAGAGGAGCCAGCCCAGGGGGTGTAACCAGCACGTGGAGGGGCAGCAGAGCTGATGTGTAGAAGAATCTGCCCTTCAGGCTCCACAGCCTCTGGGCTTGGGGCTGGGTCACAGAAGTCCATACCCCCTTAAGCCACTTTTGGTAGGGGCTTCCTTTCCTTGCAGCTGTATGTTCAGGTAATAACCTCAGCACTCTGAATATCACACTGTTTTAAAGATTTTTTTTTTTTTTAAAGAAACCATCCCAGTTAAGCCAGACTTTATCAGTTGTAATGTTACCCATTTGTTTTTGTCTGCTGGTCTATTTTGTAATACACCACGGTCCCCTTTCCAGTGGGGGGCTACGGAACATACAACTCATTATACCCCATTTGGCCATCTACCCACAGCAAAAATCTGGGATTCGGTAGTAGACACTGTCGCTGGTTCACTCAACCCCCATTTGACCCTGCTCCCCTGCCCACAGAGCAGGTGCTGGCTGCCCCTTAGGCCACAGTGACCAAAACCACTGCCTAGGATGGAAGAGCCAGGGAACAGAGGTGCCAGCCCCTGTGATATCCCCAAGCAGCTGCCCCAGGGCTGGACTGCCTACCTCCATCCAGACTTCTCTTTACAGAAGAAAACAAAACAGGTAATTCTCCAGTCTCTGCTTATCAGGTTATTCACAACTAAACAGGGTCCTAGAGGCAACAGATTCCACAGCAAGCATTTTCAAAAGCAGATTCCCTTTACTATAGTTTATCAGTCTTTCAATCACTTCGGAAATAAGATGGAATATAAATCCATGAAAGCAAATCAATCCCCTTTTAACAGCCCCAGTGCTGGGCACCACTCAAGAAGCAAAAAGTCCTGCCTTCCCAAGAACCAGTTTAATGTGCAAGTTATTCCATCTCCCCAAACCCTGCTTTCCTCCAGTGGCTGATCAGACCCACCTCAGTGCCAGTGGGGAATAAATGTTAGTTGAAGTGGAATCTAATCTTCAAGACCTCAGTCTCCAAACCTCTGCTGATAAATATCACTGTCCCTCAATTCCCCACATTGAGGAAAAGTTTGTCCCAGCATCAAATCTGATTTCTGCTGCCACAGCCCTCAGTTGCTTCCTCCTAGTGGTGCCTCTGGAGAGACAGGATGCCCAGGTGTCCCTCCCTCTGTCACAATCCCACTCACGAACCTTCTTTCCTCCACCCTAAGCCACCCCAGTCCTGGCCCTCTGATAGTCAGAGGTGTTAGAAGGCAGGAGGGCTCCCACTGCCCCCCAAATGTGATGATGGGCAGACCCAAGCGCTGGATAATGGGTTGAAAGAAGTTCCACTCCAGATTTAAGATCTTGTATTAAAGTAATGTTGATAATAAGATAAAAAATTCCAAAAAGATACTGTACACCCATGTCCACAGCAGCATAATTTGCAATAATTAAGGTGGGAACAGCAACTCAGATGTCCATCCCCAGATGAACAGATAAGGAAGAGGTGGTCTACACATACCATGGGCTATTATTCAGCTTTCAAAAGGAAGAAAAATCTGTAATATGCTGCAACACGAATGAACCTGGACAACATTATGCTAAGTGAAATAAGCCAGTCACAAAAGGACAGATACTGTATGACTCCACTTGTCTGAGGTACCTACAATAATCCAATTCAGACACAGAAAGTAGAACAGAAGTTGCCAGGGGCTGAAACGAGGGGGAAATAGGGAGAGAGTGTTTAATTTGTAGTTTCAGTTTGGGAAGATGAAAACCGTTCTGGAGGTTGATTATACAACAACATGAATGTACCTAACACTTTTGAGCTGTACACTTAAAGATGATGAAGATGGTCAATTTTAGGTGATGGGCATTTTACTACAACTTAAAAACAATTAACAACAGTAGCTGCTACCATTTACCAAGTGCTATCAAGTGCCACCTGTCACTCCAGACCTGGTGATGCATGTCACCTCCTCCATCCCAGATTCCGTGGTTGGCTCCGGAAGTCCCACACGAGGCCCAGGTCCATTTATGGTACGTTGCGCTGGTAGAAGCTACGGGGATACACACTTTGGCTCACACGTCTCAGGAAGGGCTGTCCCCAAATGGAAGAACAAGCTGCCTCATAGGCCACTGGTCCCCCGTCCCTGGAGGTTTTCAAAGTGGAAATCACCCAAGTAGTAAGACCTTTTAAAGAGGGTCTGTGCCCACTTTAAAAGGAGACTGGACTACCTGCAAGAATGCTCCCACCAATCACATGGCCTGGGGGTAACGTGGCAGAGGTCAAGACCAGTGTAGTTCCCTTTAGGCAGAAAGTAAGGCAAGATGAGAAACAGGATTTTAAGAGCAAATTTAAGTCACTTTAGAAAATAAACTCTTAATGCTTCTAAGAATAATACATTTAGCGTCATGGCACTCAGAGCTGGTGGACCCCTCATCCAACCCCTTCCATGTGCATCTGGGAAAACCAAGGCCCAGTGGGGAGGACCGCAGCCCAGGTCTGCACCCCAAGCGTAGGCTTGCGGCTCAGCACAGCGAGCTCTCCCGTGTCTGCTGCTGTGCTAGTCACAGGTTCTTTCCTATTCACCAGAGCGTGTCCTTTGAGAAAACAAATTTTTATTTATTTGAAAATGGGAAATAATTCACATGGCCTTCTGCCTTCAGTACAGTGCCCACATGCTTGCTTCTATCGCATTCTCCCTGGTGCCTGACCTTCTCCCTGGTGCCTGACCTTCTCCCTGGTGCCTGACCTTCTGAGAAAGACATCAGGCATATAAACAAACCACACCTATGTGCCACACACGGTGGAATCCCTCTAATATAATGAAAGAATCCAGCACAAAAGGTCACACTGTAGGGTTCTATTTGTATCTAGTTCAAACACAGGCTGAACTCGGATGTCAGAAGTCAGGATAGTGGTCGTGTTGGGGGGCATGGGGTAGACTAGGATGAGGCATGGAACGGGCTCTGAGGGGCCAGGAATGTTCTGTTCTCCATTTACATGCTGGTTACCTGGGGGACTTGGCTTACAAAATTGATTCGGCGGTTGATCTACAATAAATAATATTTTTTCCTCCACAGAGTTTGAGACATCAGGTACCGGGACTCCCCAGTTAGGCAGCCAACAGGTAAGTTGCCTTAACACATTTTTACAGGTTTAACCGAGTTCCTATCCCTTAACCTAGCACTTCCATCAATTTATCCTGAGAAGGTTATCTGAAACACAACGATGAACTTGCAAAGGCATTGCACCAAAGCTGATCCTACATGTGTAAGTAGCACACACACGAAAAGGAAACAGCAGATACTCCATCCTGCCCCAGGAGGGCTGCAACCACTGCCACACAGATGACCGACCTCAGGTCACATGGAAGCCCCTAGGATGCAAATTCATG
The DNA here is from genome assembly GCA_004026585.1 of Noctilio leporinus. Lineage (NCBI taxonomy): Eukaryota > Metazoa > Chordata > Mammalia > Chiroptera > Noctilionidae > Noctilio > Noctilio leporinus. The sequence goes on from PVIW01003758.1 coordinate 127,613, forward strand.
ACTCAGTAGGTTGGGTAATGAAGTACTTTTCTTTCCTCTACCTTTCCATATTTTTCCAGTTATCTGAGGTAAGGAAGTATCACTTTTGCAATTTGGAAAGAAGTAACAGAAACTCCTTTTTTAAAAAAAAATATTTTATTCATTATTTTCAGAGAGAAGGCCACCAAGGGAGGAGGAAAGGGAGAGAAACATCAATGTATGGTTGCTTTTCATCTGCCTCCAGCTATGGACCTGGCTGGAGACCTGGCCTGCAACCTGGTTATGTGCCCTGGCTGGGGATCCAACCAGCAACCTTTGGGTTTGCAGTCTGGGAAGGGAAGCCACACTCTTGGAGAAAAAAAGAAAAATAACCAACTAACGCAATAGCTGCCCTACCCTCAGGGCAGGAAATCGGCCCCAGGCTGGGCACAAGGGCAGACCCAGGGAGGAACATGCTTCCTGGGGATGAGGGTGGCCCTCTTCCCCCTCCTTGGAGGACCTCAGGGGGATGGGATGGGACAGATCTGTGGCCTGGTGGTGAGAAGCCGGGGCTGCTTTTCCGTAGCTCAGGATTCCTAAAGGTAGGCCTCGACCCCTCTCAGGTGGAGAAGCAGTTCATGAAGGTGGGCTGTCTCCCCTCATGCCAATATCCCCAGGGCCACGCCTGTGTTCTAGGTGCTTAGATGATGAAGGGAACCTTCACATGCAAGTTTTTTCCCTGCTGCCCCAAAGGAGATGGGAGGGGTGCTGCTGGCAGTATGAGGTGCCCTGGCTCCAGCGTGCAGGCAGCTCTGCGGGTCAGGTTTCCACCTCTTTATTGAAAGTGCTATTCCAGCTCCTGGAGGACAGGCAGGGGCAGCCACCGCCTGCGTGACCAGGATGAGAAACTGCAATCCTGACTGGGTCTGTGTGCCTATGGCAACTGGCGTCCGTGGCCTTGGAAACTAATCTCCAGGCTGCCAGCCAGCGGGGGCCTCTCCAGGCGGGGCCAGAGCTCCCAGCTAAGGCTCCCAGCTGAGGAGTGGAACCATCCCCCTCTGCCCACCAAAGAGGGGGCATCTGACCTTGCAGGGTGACCCCTGGCCAGGCTCAGAACACACAAGTTCCCATAGCCCCTACTGCTCTCCCCACAACTCATGATCACACATGTGAGAACAGCCCCCGCCCCCTCCACACACACACAGCAACACCACATTTCATCCTACATAGCACTGGGACAGACAGCAGGTGCTCCTGCCCTTGACAGAGTCCCAGTCTGGGAGCCAAGAGGACAATTACAATAAAAAGTCTGTGAGGGGAAAAAAATGACTGAAACACAGTGTGACACATCTTAAGTTGTACAGTATATATACAGGTTAAAAAGTTACCATGCTGACCCTGGCTGGTGGCACAGTGGATAAGGCACTGGCCTGCGAACCCAAAGGTCACTGGTTGGATTCCCAGCCAGGGCACATAACCAGGTTGCAAGCCAGGTCTCCAGCCAGGTCTGTAGCTGGAGGCAGGTGAAAGGCAACCATACATTGATGTGTCTCTCCCTCTCGGCTTCTCTCCCTACCCCTCTCTAAAAATAATAAAATAAAATCTTCTTATAAAGTTTTTTTTTTAAAGTCATTATACTGGATACTTCAAATTTATGCACTTTAAGTAAATTACATTTGTTAAAAATAAAAATAAGTGACACAAGCATGGGATGGCAGGTGAAGTCAGGGGGGCAGGCTTCTTGGAGGAGGTAGCACAAAGCTGAATGGAGCGTGATGTTGCGGGAGAGAAGTTTGCAGGACCAGGAAACTGTTCATCTACAAGAGGGGTGACTGTCCCCCATCCCAGCCCTCTCTTTATAAGTAAATGCTGAGCAAATGCACTTGAAGGCATGTCAATTACTGGCTGCCCAGGAAACTCAACCACCAGCCTGGGCTACCAGTGTCACAGTGTGGCACAGGTGGGTTGGTGGATGGGCTGGGTCACTGGGCCTGGCTCTGCATGGCTCAAACGTTCAGGGCAGGAAGTGGTGGGCAGAGACGGACTCAGCTGCCAAGACCAGGTCAGGGGCTTTGGAAGGTCATCATTTAGGGGATGGGAACCACGAAAATGTTTCCAGCAGGGGCAAGACGGTCATTTTAAGGGGTTCTGACAGGATATAGCAGGTGAACTGTGGGGGGCAGAACTGGAGCCAGGGAACCAGTCGTTACCAAGTCTGGGCCAGGGGCGGTCAAGTCTGAAGCAGATGATGGTAGCAGAATGCACAGAAGCAGAGCTTTATGATGGAGTGGATGCAGGAGAGGCACCTGGCGTTTCTGATTCCAGTGATGCAGTGGGTGATGGTGTCCCTGACTCAGCAGAGCACAGAAGGGTGGGGTGAGTCTGAGATCCCTAGGGGCCACGTGTAACCTGTAGGTGCCAGGGGCTAGGAGTATGTAAGGGACTCTGGGCTGAAGGGACAAGATCTGAGATTCATTGGTGTGTGAGCACTCAAAAAGATGAGCACCCGGAAAAATGTAGTAGGAGAAACCGGAGGGAAACTGAGGACAAGGGAGAGTTGGAGAGTCAGGGGAGAGGAGAAGGGCTGGGCCCCGGACCTGGGGGATCAGAAGTCAGGATGCTGGTCAACAAACCGAAGGACACAAAGGCTGGGGAGGAAGAGTGGGCAGGGGTGCTGTGGGATATGGGGAAGAAAGGGAGTAGAGAAAGAAAAGGGTATACATGGCTCAAAAGGGCTTCCTTCTTTATGACAGAAAAACCCAAACCAATGGAATGAATGGAGACACAGTCTCTCAGCTGGGGGTCAGCTCCCAGATGGGTCCCAAGGCTTCAGAATTCAAGACACAGGCGAAAACACTGAGCCAAGAGCCCCTATGTTCAGGCCCTCTGCCCATCCAGGACAAGGACGGGTTCCCACCCCGTGGCTGGTTTGTTGCATTGATGACAGGGTATGTGCAGGATGGCAGAGACTGGTACCAAGGGCCACCTCAGGCCGCTGGAGGGAGGCTGTGGTGTCACCAGTCTCCACAACAGACACGCGCATGGGAAGGGGGACAGGGACTCTCAGGACCAGGTCAGGCACTCCAAACACACTTGCTGGGTAGGTGGGCAAACAGCTAAAATGAACGGGAGGTTTAAGAGCAGGAGAGGTGCAAAATGAAGCATGGCCAAATGGGGTCTCCTTGGCATCCAAGGCCCACCCCTGGCACTTCCAACGCCACCACACCCACATCTGGGCAGCCTGGGGAGGGGGGCATGGCTGGGCACCAGGGTCAACAAAAGCTGGATTGATCCCCACCGGGCTATCGCCAGCTGGAGACTTCCACCGAGGCCCCTGAACTCTCCACACCTCAGTTTCCTAATAAGCCAAAGGGTGCCAACCATTCTGCCGCTCTCAGCACCGTGAAGGCCGCTGGCGCTGATGTGTGAAGTGTCTGGCATGGGGCCTGGGGATCATGAGCGCTTTAAAGGAACGGCGGCAACGATTGCTCAGCGCTGACATCACCTGCTGAGCTTCTGTCCTCCCCTGGGAGTCAAGAAGTCACTGCGTCTCCTCAACTCCTCTCCCAACTGGCAGCACAATGACATTTCTGTTCCCCTACATGCAGGGTGCATGGGTGGGAAACACACACACACCCAGTTCTGGCTGATCTTCGGCAGCTCCCCTGTACGGTGTGTACATATGTGCAGGTTCTTAAGCAAGTGCAGCGCTTGGGGGCTGGGTGTCAGTAGGTGGTGGGAGGAAGCCAGCACTGTGGTGGTGCCAGCCCGTGGGGTGATCGTGTCCCCAGAGAGCCCCCTTGCCAGACAGGAACAGGCCTCAGAGCGATGAGCCACATCAACGAGGCAGCACCAGGCCCTTTCTTGTCGGGAAAAGGCTGGGCGGAACAAGCGCATCCCTGGTGGCTGATCTAATCCTGGCAACCTGGCCCCACACTCCTGAGCTGGGCTGCTTGCTCCCCCTCTTCTTCTGCCAGTTTCTATTCAACCCAGTGCCCACCGCCGGGCTGCCTGGGGTAGGAGCAGGGGCCCCAGGGACAGCTGTGCCCTGCAGTCAGCTGGGGAATCAGGAGAGCTGGCTTCTAACTCCATATGCATGCCAAAAGGAGCCTGGGCACTGTCCCTCTTTGGGCCTGTTTCCCCCTTTGTCAATCAGAACTCGGGCTAGAAGTTCTGTGAGACTGGTCCCCGCTGCCAGAGGGTAAGGGGCTTTAGACAGGGGCTGGGCTTCCTCTCTGAGGTCACAGTGAAGTGAGGTGGGCTCTCTGGAGGCATCGTGGGCCTTGACAGAGGGACCCTAAAAGTATAAAGATGTCATTTTCTGAGCCAAAAATCGGGCCATACTGTCAGGACCACAGGCCCTCCCGGATGCTGGCGGGGCTATGGAGATAGCAGAGGGGAATTCCGGGAGCTGCGAGACCTCCGAGCAGACCCCAGACTCCAGGTTGTCCAGTCTGTCCTCCTCATCTGCAGCGGTGGCCATCAAGCCAAGGAAAAGGGAACAATTTCACACCCAAAAAGAAACTCCATCTGAAACCCCAAGTTCTGTCCCTGCAGAAGTTCAGGGTTGCAGGCCCTGCCCCTGGCACCCTCATGCCCCCAACCATGGGCTCTGAGGATCTGGCTGAGAGTGAGAAGCCTCCTCATGGGGCTGCCATAGCTCCAAACTGGCTCCCCAAGGTAATTAATGGTGGGCAGCGGGCACTTGCACATGAGCCAACTCCATCCAGCATGCGTCTGCTCCCCCTTCTGCACACACACCCATCTTCCTTGAGATCTCGAGAGCTCTCAGCAGCAGCATGACACATGGACAGTGACTCATCACCAACACCAGGATAAACCTGGGGCTTGCGTCACCAAGACGGGGTCTATCCCTCTGGGAGGGCACCACCCAAGATACCCGCCTGCCCTACCAAGTCTCCTGAGGTGTCTCCTTTAGGAGGCTCTTCCTCAAGTGAGGTCAGCAGCCCCACTTGGCAGACCCTAAGGGCTAAGCCTGCCGGGATTTAGCTGGACAGTAACAAGGTGGGAAAGAAATCAGCGCCCTTCTCTCCTGCCTGTCCCGGGGGGCCGTCAGCCCTTCCCAGGCTCCAATGCAATCAGCACGTACCCCCTCCTGCCTCCAGGCAGAATTGAGCCACCCAGTCCCACTGTGGATTCTCTGATCTCATTTGGGGGTTTCAGAGGCCCTGACCACTCTCACTTCCCTGCTTTCCCCGTCCACCATGGCAGGCTCCCAAACCAGCTGTTTTGTCATGATGCTCCCACCCAGCCTCCTGATACAGACAAAGGAGGCTCAGTGGCACCTGCAGGAAGGCAAGGAACCCTGAACGAAGAGTCATGAGATGTGACCTTTGGATTCTTGTAACTCTAGAACCTTAGTCAAGTGTCTTCCTAGCCCTGGGCCTCAGCTTCCCCATCTGAAAAGGAAAAGAGGTTCCTTCCAGTTCTGATAGTTCATGGCCCAAAAGCACATGGCACACCCCATCTAGGAGGCATGGTCAGGGGAAGGAGTACGGCGTCTGAGGAAGATGACAGGAGGCCCCAGAGTGACACTTGGCCCCAGCCCTAGACACAGGTCATGCTGACCATCCTGAAAGACAGACTCAGACTCAATAGTTACATGTAAAAGGGGGGGTGGCACTAACTAGAACAAAGGGAAAGGTTAATCGTACACGTAGTTAATCCAGGAAGGCTGGTTCCAAGTCCAGATGTATTACTCATACGCTAAATTCACTTATTGTTGTACAGTTCTGTCAGTTCGCACAGTCCTATTAACTGTCACTGCATCCAGACACAGAACAGTCCTATCAGCACCCCAAACACCACAGCGACCCTAGCCAACCACTCCACCCCTACTCCTATGCGACCCCTGATGTGCTCTGTGCCTAGTTTTATACTTTTCCAACATGTCACAGAAGTGTGACCATGCAGGATGTCTCCTTCCGGGTCTCTGCCTTCCAGCTGAATGCTTCTGTGATTCACCCATGTTGTCTGTATCCAGAGCTTGCTCCTTCCCCCTGCCGACTAGCACTGACTGGCATTCCACGGTATGGAGGTCCCAGGGTTTGTTTATTCATGCACCAGTGGAACATTGAGATGATTTCCAGTTTGGAAAATTATAAGTAAAGCCACTATAGATATTTCTTTTGAGGTTCTGATGAGAACCTAACTTTTCATTTCTCTTGGGTAAACACCTAGGAATGGAATTACTGGGTCATATGGTAAGTGAACGTTTAACTTTATAAAAAGATGCCAAAATCCAGACACCACTAGTGATTGCCAGAAGGCTGGGAGTGGGGGTTGAATGAGAGGTGACTTGATGGATATGGAGTTTCTCCTGGGGTGATTAAAAACTTTCTGGGATTACACAGTGGGATTGATTGTACAATCCTACGAATATACTAAAATACACCAAATATCCTAAAATGGTGAATGTTATGGTGGTGTGATGGATCTGTCATTAAAAAAATAATAATAAACAAATAACTGCCAAACTCTTTTCTAAAAATGGCCATACCACTTTACACTTCCAGCAGCAGCATATGAAAATTCTGGCCTGAGCCAGTTTGAAAGGTGGGAAGTCCAGAGGCTCATTCTGGGCTGGGAAGCAGGGAGGAGCTAAGGCCCTGAGGCAGGACTGCGGGAGCCCTGGCTACGGGCTTCCTGGGCTGAGTAGAAAGGTCTCTCTGAGTTGGGAGGAAAGTTAGGGTGGCTTGGGAGGCAATTGACATTACCCTCCACAAGGTGGTGCCCCAGGGCTCCTGGGCAGAGGGCATCTGATGGGCAATGGTGACTCTGAGCTGCAGCAGAGCCAGACACTCATGACCTAAGTAAGGTTCCACCCTACCATTGGGGTACAAGTTCCATATTCCTCTTCCTGCTCCTGGAGAAATGAAGGTGTTCTCACCGATCTAGGCCACAAAGGGCAGACTAGGGATCTGCTCGCCCACTAGCATTCCCAACCCTGTTCCTCTCGCGGTTGGCCGGGAAGCCGATGTCTGCATGTCTTTCCAGCTCCCTTGCAATTAAGGGAGCTGGGACGAACCTGTACAATACTGGAGAAATCCCTGAAGAAGACGTGCATAAAGGCAAAACTTTGAGAGGAGAAGGTTCTGCCCTAACTCCTCCCGTCCATCTGAACAATAGGTGTGAGAGCTGGAGGGGATGTAGCCATCTTGTGACCGTGAGGCACAAGCATGAAGACAAAATGCAAAATGCTAAGTCAAAAACCACATGAGATAGCATATCACACCCACGGGACAGCTATGATCAAAAAGATGGGTAATATCAAGCGTTCGCAAAGATGTTAGTAAGTTGGAATCCTCAATACACTGCTGGTAGGAATGTAAAATAGTGAGTTTCCTCAAAATGTTAAACACAGAATTGTTGTCATGACCCATCAATTTTACTCCTAGGTATTTAGCCAAGAGAACTGACAACACAGTTGACACAAAAACTTGTACACAAACGTTTATAGTAGCACTATTCACAACAGCCAAAAGGTAGAAACAACCCAAATCACCAACTGAGAAATGGATAAACAATATGCGGTCTATCCACTAAGTCTAATTCTACTCTGACACAAAAAGGAATGAAGTTCTGACCTATGTTATAACATGGATGAACCTCAAAAACATTACGGTAAGTGAAAGAAGCCAGACACAAAGACCACATGTTACGAGTCCATTTATGAAATGTCCAGGATAGGCAAATCTGTAAGCACGGAAAGTACCTCAGTGGTGGCTGGGGACGAGGGGAGGAAATGGGAGTGACTCAAAGGCTCTGGATTTATTCTTGGGGTGATGAAAATGTCTTGATGTTATATAGTGGTGAATATTGCACAACTCTGTGAATACATAAAAACATACTCAAAAGTACACTTTAAAAAAAAATAATTTTAAAGAAAACAACAACAAAAACTCCACCAACATCCTAGGGAGAAAAAGGACCCCTGGAGGCATTACTGCACCCCCATCCCAGCCTCCGACTACCATGAGCTTCCTCTTGAGGGATACATAAGCCACTCTTTATTTAAGCCTCTCTAGTTAGGTTTTCTATTACTTGGAGCCAAACGTACTCCTAACTCCCACTTTGTCACCCATTGAAACTAGAGGGGGCTCTGCATACTAGGCAGTACCCGTCCCAGGCTGATGGCCAGGATTCAGCTAAACATCAAGTTACCTGGCCTGATCACGGCTGGCGGCCCCCAGAATGCCACGCATATATGCATACACACATACACATGCATGTACACAAGAGTGGGTGTCCAAACAGCCCAGGAAGTTAACTGTTCTGAGGCTCCACACTTGTGTTCTCTTCATGCACACCAGCTGCCCTTCACAGATGAGAAACCCCCAAAAATTGGGCTACGCCCTGCTCAGTAGACATGACACCCTGCCCCCATCACTACCCACCACTGGCTGTTTGAGAACCACAGGCAGGCCAGCAGAGGCAGCCCCTGGGGAAGACGGAGGTGGAGAAAGCTCCTCACCCTCCAAGGCCCCACCCAAAATGTCCCAACAACTAGCTCACTTCTAATTCACACCAAAAGATTTTACTAGACACTCTCTTTGTGCCAGGTTGGGTGCCAGGGGCTGGGAATGCAGAGAAACAGGCAGCCCAGCCCTGACCCTCTGCAAGGTGACAGACAAGCCCAAGGGCAGGTGGGACAGTGTGCGATGAGGGCTGCGCTGGAGAGACTTGGAGGTTGTAGGGACACAGAAGGGGGCCTCCATCAGAGAATTAGAAGGGGCAAAAGGAAAGGCTTCTGGGAAGAAGTGATATCCGAGATGTGACATATAAGTGAGAATCAGTCCAGTGGAGAGGAGGCATTAAAATGCATTTTAGAGAGAAGAAACAGTAGTATATTGGAAAGCACAGTGTGTTCGAGAAACTGAGGGACGCTCACAAGGCTGGCACTAAAACAGGCGGAGCCTGATCGCGCCCAGCCTGGGAATGAAGTGGTCAGATGAAGGGCCTCACTGCACCCAGCACAGTACCCCAAGCTGGAGTGAAATGCTCACCTGGCTACTGGTACACCGTGGCCCTCCCCTCCCTACTCCTGGGTCCAAATCCCACCATTCCTTCCAGAGCCCAGCAAAGCCACCTCCTGTAGGCTGTCCTGAGAATGGGCTTGTCTCCCCTATACAGTAGGGCAGGCTCTCCAAAAACTAGGTGCTGTCTCATGATGGCACCTAATCCCACACTCTAGGGGGCTGAGGGGTGGACAGGCCAAGGGCGCTAACCAGTTCCACCCTTGGGGCTTTCCCAGCTTGCCAAAGTAGAAACTGAGGCGCAGCATACCCCATGCTCCACTAGGACAGGGGTTACAAGTCGGGTGATCTGATCATAAATTCCTCACTGGGCAGGTCAGGAGGACAGGTCATGCCCTAGGCGTGTAACTTCTTTGGTAAAAGGCCTAGCTCTGCCTTAAGCAAGCCCTGTCCACTGTTTCTGTGCACCTAGATTAATACACCTTTGTTAATCTAGAAATGGACCCTCTCAGACCCCTCCTTCTAAAGCAATGGCCACCCTCAAGCAAACAGGGTTTGCTGTAATCCACCCTTTGTCTTGCTTTCTCCCACCTCCATGTAACATTCCTTCCATTCCTTCCTTAATACCAAACGCATAAAAGAAACTGAAAACTGTTATTCCCTGGAGCATTTGAGATCTTGCTCCCCAGCAGAGGTCATCAGTTGGCTCTTAACAAAAATTCCGTACAGCCCTGGTCAAGTGGCTCAGTTGGCTGAAGCACTATCCCAACGCCCAAGGATTGCGGGTTTGATCCCCAAGTCAGGCACATAGAGGAGTCAGTCAACAAATGCATGAAAGAGTGGAAGAAATGGATGATTCTTTCTCTCTCTCCCTTTCTCTCTCTCTCTCTCTGGAAATCAATAAATATTTAATTTAAAAAATTTATTGTTCTGGGTCATATGACTCAGTGGAATAAGTGCTGGCCTATGAATGAAGGGTTACTGGTTTGGTTTCCAGCCAGGTCATGGGTTGGGGCAAGGCAACTGATCAATGTATCATTCACACAAATAATGTTTCTCTCCCTCCTTCTCCTTCCCTTTCCAGTTCTCTAAAAGTAAATAAGTAAAATCTTTAAAAAGAAAAAACAATTCTTGCCCTGGCAAGTGTGGCTCAGTTGGTTAGAGCATTGTCCTGTAGAATGAAAGGTCGCAGGGCCTGTCCTGTTCTGGGTGCATTCAAGAAGTAACCAGCCCTGGCTGGTGGCACAATGGTTAAGGCTCTAGCCTGCGAACCCAAAGGCCACTGGTTCGACTCCCAGCCAGGGCAACATAACCAAGTTGCAAGCCAGGTCTCCAGCCAGGACCGTAGCTGGAGGAAGGTGAAAAGCAACTATACATTGATGTTTCTTTCCCTCTCTGCCTCTCTCCCTTCCCCTCTCTCTAAAAATAATAAATAAAATATTTGGAAAAAAAACGAGGTAACCAACCAACGTCCCTCCCCCACTCCCCTTCCTTTTCCCTCTCTCTAAAATCAATAAGCATGTCCTCAGGAGAGAACTTAAATTTTTTTTTTTTTTTTAATTCTTTACAGGTTTGGTGATATCTTCCATCAACATACTCTTAACCAAATATCAACCAGTTTCCCCCGACTAAATGTGCTGATCTTCCCAAGAACTCTGCAGTACCAGGATAAGCATCCTCATTTGTTCAAAAGCTCAGAATGGTGAAGTCATTTGCCTGAGGCCACACAGGTCCATGGTAGAACTGAGAACTGAACCATGTCTGCCTAACTTCAAAGGCCCTGGTGGTTCCATGGCACCCTACTGGGAAGTGGGGAAGCCCTGAGGCAGCCAAAGGACCCCCCAAGGAGAGGTACTAACTTCCTACTAAGAGCATTTCTCTATCTACAAAGTGTTGAGAACAGTGTCTCAGGCAGCAGCTGGCTCTGGGCGGGGATGGCCCAGGATCAGAGGGAGGATGTGGTTAGCCCACCTGCCCTGAGTCAGGGCCCACATGGAAAACCGGGGACCCACCTCCTTCCCAAATGCCCTCTCTCTCTCAACCTGGGCCTCTCTGCTGAAAGCTGCCACACCTGAAAAACCAGCTCCTGGATAAACATAAGAGACACCAGACTGGCCCAGTCACAAGACCCCCTTGGAGCCTGCCAGGACCACCCTAGAGCTGGATGGGTGGGTGGGCAGGGGTCCTGCCTGCTCAGAGCACCACCCAGGAGCACCCAAGGCCCCTTCTGTATGTATGGAGCTAACCTGCCACAGTCCTTCTAGGCTTCCCCCCAAGTATGGCCCATGGATTGGGCTGAGGAGTCCAGCCTTGGAGGATAGCAGGGTGGGGCAGGGAAGGAATGGTAGAGTGCAGGGGGAGGTGCTTGGGGCAGCTCAGCTCATCAGGAAAAGCTAATGACTTGCATGCATGCGCGCGCGCGCGCACACACACACACACCCCCCCCCCCACACACACACGTTAAAATAAAAACAACCCCCCCCCAAATCTCTTAAGGTACCCAGGCAGGCCAGGTACCCAGGGAATTCCCTTTTCTAAGGAAGTTCGAGCCCTGGGAGACTGACAATCTCTTATTGGGCCCTTCTTCACCAGGAACCCCACAGGGCGCTGCAGCCTTCATTTTCTAGATGGTCAAACTAAGGCTCAGTGGCTCGGGCAGCTGTCCAAGTCACATGCAGCGGGCCAGTGGCAGAGCTGGAATCGGTCTGACCAGACGCTTCTGCGACCAACCAAAACCTCAGCGCTGCTCAAACATCTAGGAGAAAGACCACTGTTCATACAGGGCTGACCACAAGTTTTTTACCAGGTAACATTTTATTCTGAGCCCTAACAAAGAGCATGGATAATCGAGGCCATATGCTGGCTCAAACAGGGACAACGAGCTGGAGACCTCCATGCCCCTACGTCCTCCCCGTTTTGGTAGCCCCTAGGCCCTCCAGGTCTCTAAGGAAGGCCACCATCTTGGGTGACCCCAGAAGAGTCTCACACGGGTGCTGCACACCAGATGCATTTGTTCTCCCAGCTACAGATGACCAAACAGAAGCACAGAGACATGAAGTCACACAGCCCTGTTGTTTGACCCTAATCACGCTCACTGCAGTTCTCCCAGAAGCCCCATCCTTGTTTCAAGAAAACACAGAATTTCTACCCCAAGCTAACAAGCTATAGGAGTGGAGACCAGACACATGACTAGAGACCCCCAGCCTCCTAGGGCGTGGGGCACAGAGATGGGTGAGACACCCTGGGGCACAGATAAGCTCCCTTCCCTTCCCACCTCCCATCCCCAGCTGTCCTGGCTCCAGAGCATCCATTGTTTCAGGAGCCCACCTGCAAGGCGGAGGATCCAGCCCTGAAGGCAGCCTGAGGCAGGTGTAATTTCATCTGGAGCTCGCTGTATATGTGAGTCACCAGAACTGGAGGATGAAATTCCAGCTCTGGGGACAGAAGCATGCAGCTCTCCTGGCTCAGGTCGGTTCTTGATGGGGGTGGGGGTGGGATGCAGGCGTGCTTTTGCAAAAATGAGAAAAAGGCACCCCCTCCTATGAGGGGTCCTGAGCCACAGCAGGGCTCCACCCCAAGGGAGAGGGCGGAGCTATGTGGTGGATCCATGCAATGGAATACTACTCAGCAACCAAAAGGCACCAGCTCCTGAAACAACGGGAGAGATGCGTTATGTCCAGTGAACAAAGCCAGAGAGGCTTAGACTAAGTGGTTGCATTTATGTGTCATTCTGGAAGATGCTATACAGACAGAAAACAGGCCAGTGGTTGCCAGGGGCTGGGAGGAATGATGGGGGTTGGCTACAAATGGGCTTGAGGGAATTTGGGGGGAGATGGAATGCTCTGTCTTGATAGGGGCTGGGCTCTGTGAGTGTATGTACTGGTGAAGCTCTTTGGACAGCACACGTAAGATGTGGGCATTTTACTGGCTGTCCATCATGCCTCCACAACATAAATAACAGGTGGGTGAGCCCCTCCTACCTTCTGGCCTGAGGCTGGACGCCAAGACCTGAAACCCTGAAGATCTGGCACTTGTGCAAGTTTCCAACTAGCTGGCAGATTGATAGTCAGATGGATAGATGGACAAAGACTACCCCCCTTTATGGTGGTTGTCAATAGCCAGAAAATGTACCTGGAGACACCACTAAACCCCAGCCAGCCAACAGACCTGGCTGGCCCCACTGGAGCCTCCAAGAAAGAAGAGGCCTGAAGGGTCTCCTCCAGCCATGGGCCCAGAAAGGACAAGGGCCCAGCTGCTCCAGCTCACAGCTCACTGCCCTCCCCAACCACAGCCTGGCTATGTGCCTGAGAAAGGCCCAGGACCCCAGCCTTCAAGCTGGGATCACTCACCTCTGGCTTCCAAGACTGTCTCCACTCTGACCTGCAGAGCTGACCCATACACCCACTGACAGTTGTGCAATTCCTGCCATGCAACACTGAGCCCCCAAACCACAGCACCACCTTGGGGCTCAGGCAGGACAGGGGTGGGTATTACCTCCATGTTACATACGAGTATATGCCCGAAATGGAAGGGGATGTGGGCCACAAGACCCCATCCTGCCTCACTTCCTAGCCATGCTTCTCTACATTCTAGGGGCCTCAGTGTAGCACAGGTGCTGGTGGGGTGGGGTCCTACCTTGATGGCAGCATAGCGGATAGGGGGCAGGGGGAGAGGGGCAATTCCAGCATCCACAATGCTGTACTCACCTGGCCTCCTACCAAAGGGGGCAACCCCTTAAACCCTCCCCTACTACGGGCTCCAGAAGTCCCAAGGCAGGCTCTGCAGATCTTGAAGGTGGGCATCAAAGAAACAACCTCCCAGTGCTGGAGCCTAGCTCTGCAGGTCTTGTCTGCAGATCCTGATTAGGTTTCTGACGTGGTGTTCCTGGCAACTTCTCTCCTCCCAACACCTCTTAATGTATTGTGTGGGCTACAATGGCACAGGAGCTTAAACCAAGGCTGCCCAGACTGGGGACCCTAAGCCCTCACATCGCCAGGCCTAACAGAAAATCTGGACCTTGGACCGTAGACTAGGGAATGCCTAACAGAGGAAATTAGAATCAAAGTGGCTCAATTCAAACTCACTCCAGACTATCCCCAAAGCCTTGACCCCCAACTCCAGGCCCTAGCCCACATTCCGGGCCCTTCCCCAGCCCTCAACAATCTCACAGCTCAGAGCCCAAAGATGTACGGTTGCCAGATTAACATTGATCCTGGTTCGATCTGAACTCTAGATAAACAATGAGCAAGTTTTTAGTGTAAGTTACATCCCCAGTACCATATTATCTGTTGCTTATTTGAAATCCAAAGTTAACCGGGCATCCCTATTTTTATTAGCTAAATCTGGCAACCCGAAGCAGGTGGTCCTGAAGGAGGGAGACAGGTGGGCACACAAATAGCTCTGGGTCAGCAAGGCCAAGCTCCAGGCCCAAGAGGAAGGGTGTCTGGAAGGAGAGTTCTGCTCTTTGCCTGAAACACTCCCACCAGTCACCCCAAGTCTGGTATGGGCAAAGTACAGCCTCACCAGCTCATTCATAAAATCTAATTCTGAGAACAAGGGCCCAGCCCCTGGCACCAACCTCCCCTCAGGGCTCCGAGCCTTTTTTGCCATCATTACTGTAATCCACAGCACCAAGTTGGAAGTGAAAAAGTGCTGTCCCCCATGAGCATTAGGATCCCAAGCAGTCCCAGGTGGGTATCCCTGCAAATGAGGAAAGTAGGTGCCCAGTGAAGGAGTTGGCTCCCCTTGAGACCCACATGAAGCCCCAACAGCTACACACACACAGATGTCATACCACCAAGGAGTGACATCCCAGTGTCTTCTGACCAGGTTTACCTCCTCCTTCTCCCATACAGACTAATCCTTCCCACCACTTCACCTCTGCTTATGAATACCTGCTGGGATTCCCTCCAGTTTCCTCAAGGGCCATGGCTCCTGGGTCATTGTCTGAAAAGGACCTGAGCCCTTAGCCTGAGGTCCTGCTCCGATCTCTGGTGTTTGTGAATTAACTGGGCAGTCTTGTTCCTGGGTACCCCTGAGGCCTCTGCAAGCTCCCACACACATTGCTAGTTTGTCCCAAAGAACCTGTGTCCTGGCTGCTGGGTAGCAGAGAGAGACAGAGAGACAGAGAGACAGAGAGAGAGAGAGAGAGACGGAGGGAGGGAGGGAGGGAAGGAGGAAGGGAGAGGGATGCCCACGAATGACTGAGTCAGAGGACTGACAGAAGCAGGATGGATGATACCTGGGGAACAAGGCCACAGGCTCTGGTCTGAGGGATGACACAAACTGAGCTAACGTGGAAAGAGGAGGCCCCTGGAGCGATGGGGAGCAGGAAGCTCAGGAAAAGAACCTGAGATTCCTACCATTGTGAGGGACCCATCCCAGACATGGAAATTTGGGAACAGCAGGTGAGAGCCTGCTTAGCAGTGCAGGCCAAGGCTCCAGAGCGGGCTTGATTCATTCATTCACTCAAGTATTTGGGTTCTAAACCTGCGGCACCAAGGAATCAAAAGCAAGCCTCAGTCCCTGCCCTGTCCCTAAGGTAACTGAGACAGCTGTGTAAATTCTGAGTGACATCAATGTTGGGACAGAGAAAGGACAGGATATCACTGGGACAAAGTGGTAGGTCGCCACTGGGTAAGCACTGGGGACACAAAAGCTAGGAAAGAGATTAGTTTTACAACTCCTGCCCTCCCTCAACCCTAGGTAGGCAAGGTCATTAAAGGAAGTCTCTATCCCCCTTTAAGGGAAGCTTAGGAAGAACCTTCCTGGTAAGAGAGCAGCATGTGCCAAGGACATGCAGGAAAACTACAGGATTCAGCGAGTGGGCAAAGAAGCCCGCGGGTGGGCAGAGAAGAACTGGGAGTGAGGACGGAACAGGCTGTGTGGTCTGTGGTTTGAAGAACACACTTAGGACACGAACACCCAAACCAACACCCGCCGCATCACCCTGAGATCCTCACCTGGGGTCCCTGATAACTGGTCCTCTACCAGTGTGGCCAGCCTGGATGCTGGGAATGGGCAGGCTGTAAGAACAGCTGCCTCTGAGACGCTATATTCACGTCTGCCTTCCCCACTGTCCCCAGGCACCAAGCACTACATGCCACTATGTCAAGGACTAGCCCGGCTCTGAGACTTTCTTAAATGCACACGTAAAAAGTATCCGTGATTAGCACATTGCAATAAATGTTCCTTCCTCCAGCATCTCAAAAACAGTCCTCTTAAGTAGGTTAAGTGCGCCCCTACAATGCTGTCTTCAAGATCCAGTTTTGCAACCTTTGGCTCCTATCACCCATGTTTCAACTGAGTGGCTGCAGAGTTCCAATCCTTCCTCGAATCCTCCGAGTCAGAGCTGAGACTTTCTAGGTCACCCTCAGAGCAGGCTCCAGAATGGGGTGTGGCCTTAAGCCTCCTGCATCCCAAAAGTAGGTTGGGGTTCTAACATCCTATTGCCTTGGAGCAGGGTCTGCTCCCTAGTGCCTGGTCCCTGTTCAGAAGAGGTCAGAGTCCACCTCACACCCTCCTGGGCCCTGCTCTAGGTGGCTCATGGTGGCCACCTGAGTGACCCCATCTCCACTCTCCTGTGCCCAGCCCAGCCCCTCCCAGTCAGCAGCCAGCAGCCTCCCAGACACTGGCTCCTGCTCCAATAATCAATGTCGGTGCCCTTTCCCTTTGGGAATGACACTGCTGAAATAAAATGGGTTGCTCTGAGGCACCTCCTAAGCCCTGAAGCCCAAGACCCATGCCAAAGAATGAGCAGTCCTAGAACGGGGTGACCAAATACAAGGGGTGAGGGCAGCTTCTGACCACCGGTTCCTTCTGCAGTGAGCAGTATGAGAAGCCCCTGCAAATACCCACTTCTCTGGACCCACACCTCCCCCTGCTGCCAGGCCCAGGGGAATCCCAGGGCAGCCCCAAACCCCACATCATCAGTAGGTACCACACTCCATCCAAGACCAGTGCTTCCCCCACATGTCAGGCAGGTAGACCCCCTACAACACGTGCTCCCTGACTCCAGCTGGGATGGGGACACAGGAGGCTCCCATTCCCTATGTGGTCCTGGGAGTCTGGGTCACAAGGCCAGTACTACCAGGAAGGCACAACTCTCAGCTGTGTGGTCCCCCTCTGCTCTGGGCCCAGGCCAGGGTATTGTCCCTTTCCCTGGCCCCAGAAGAGGCTGGAGAGCCCAAGAGAGGCATCCAGTCCATCATTGCCAAGGACTCAGGGTCTGGGGTGGGCATCAAGCACCCTGTGGGTGCTCAGGCCCAGCCTCCCCGCCCATCTGCAAGAATTCAAGAGACTTGCCCACAGAAGGGGCAGCCCAACTTGCTCCTCGGAACCCTTTGTCCCCCCACACTCCTTCCTAAGTCTCCTTCCCCAGGGATTCAGCTGCCACCCTCAGCCCAGCCCCTCCCGGGAGACTCCAACAGGAAGCACTGCGCTGGGGCAGTACTCGCTGCACAGGGCTCAGTCTGTGAGTGGGGGGCAGGGGCCAGGAGTCGGCCCAGCCCGAGGAAGGCAGAGGTGGGGGAAGGGGGGGCCGCAGCCTTCCCAGCCCCCTCAGCTCCCACACTGGCGCCTGCCGCCGCGGGCAGCACAACTGACCTCATTCGCCAACTGCAGCAGCCTGCGGCCGCCTGCTACCCACCCAGGGAGCCCCCCACCTCGCGGAACGGTCAGGGGTGACAGTTCCTGGCTCCCACCCCCTCCCAGCAGGTGGGGGAGGCCATCCTTCCCCTCCCCTCCCCCGGCCCAAATTATAATCCCAGTCACGTGCCTACCAATGCACCCAAAAGCCAGACCCAGATTCTGTAACACCTTGAGGGGGAGGGGCGGGGGGCCACCGGGGTAGAAGGAGAGGGGAGAAGGGCCTGGGCGCCCGCCCCCCGCAAAAGTTTCTCCTACCTTGGAGGATCCCCAAGCGCTCCTGCCAGCGGCGCCCCGGCCCCGGCCCGCGGCCAGGACGCAGCCTCCTGCCGCTGCCTCCTTAATTAATCCGGGAGAATGGGGGACGGCGCGCGCGGCAGGGGCGGGCGGGCGCGGGACGCGGGCCGGGGAGGGGGCCGCGGCGGGGGCTCTGGGCCGGCCGGGGGGCTGGCGCTCGGCGGCCCCCACCCCCGGCGCGGGCTGCGGCGGAGGGCGGGGCGCGGCGCGGGGAGCGGAGCCGAGAGCGGGAGCGCGGGGAGGCTCTTTGTTCTGTAATCCCAGTAAGATTGCCAGTCATTCGCCCCGGCCCTAATCCCAGCCCCGCGCAACACCACCCTCCATTGGCTGTCATTTACATACGGGATTAGCCCGCCCGGCCCGCCCCGCGCCCAGGCCTGGGCACCGCGGGGGGAGCACCGCTCCCCCGCCCCGAGCTCCGCGCCGCACGCGCGCGCCGCCTCAGCGCGCGCCGACCCAGCGCCCGCCGCCAGGGGGGCCTGCGGGAGGGGCGTCCGCGGCCTCGGCGCCCCCTGGCTGCCCAGCGAGGCCCCTCCATCGCTCCAGCGCTGGCCCGAGCGGATTAGGAAGCAGGGGCGCGGGGACCCGGCCGCCAGGTCAAGGTCACTCAGCGGGCACAGGGCGGATCCCAGGAGGAGAGTCCCGGGCCTGGAGCGACCGTAGGCCCGGCGCGTCGTCTGGGGAGACTGCAGTCAGCGCAGCTGGTCACTCCAGCCTTGCCCAGGTTATCTTCCGGTGGCTTGGCCCAGGTATCTCTTTCAGCCTTTGTCCCCTGGGATGTGAAGGAAGGCGCTGGCTTGTCCAGGGTTGCAGCAGATACAGTTGGACACACCAGGTCTCATCTTGTCTGGGCAGCCCTCCTCCGATCCCCTGACTCAGGGTTTTGTCATCACTTTTCCCCACCATACCAGGCGTCCAACCAAATCAGGGAGCACATGTCCCATCCTCTCCAAGGCCATGTTAACTTAGCACAAGGAGCACCCTAAGCCCTGTCCTAGGCCCTTGCCATGCTGGACCCTGCAGGGAGGGACACAAACTGGGCAGGCACAACCCCAGGGAGCCCCTGGCCTAGATGGAGAGAGCCACCTATATAATTTACTAGGTCCTAGCACAGCAGACAGGGTCTACCCCCAGCCTCCTGGAGCCCTATTGGACATACGGTGGGCACTTGGTAAAGGCTAACTTTGGCTGGTCAGGGCTTCCCCCCGGTAAGCGCACAAACCCACCAGCCTGAGAGCTCCACCCAGGCAAGCCATGTGGGCAATGCCATGGCCAAGCAGAGCCCAGAGGGGCTCCTGTGCCCACGGGATGCCTTGCCCACAAGAGGGTGTTGGCCAGAGAAGTGGGGATTAGGAATAAGGACACACACATTCCCTCTATCTCATGCTGCCCTCTGCCCTCTTGGGGTACCTCCTCATCTCCCTCATTACCAAGAGGCCAGGGGACACTTCAAGTATCCTGTCATGTGGTCCCTCTCAGACCCATATCCCCACCTGCCGTGTGCACTCCCTGGCGTGGCATCCTAGCTGAGGAGCCTGACTGTTCAGATTCAAATCCTGCCTCTTCCTCTCACCACTGTGTGACCTTGGGCAAGGCAGTTCATCTCTCTGAGTCTCCATATCCCTTCCTGAAGCCTCTCAGTCAACCGTAGTGTGGCTGCAGTTTGGATACAAGTGATGATAGCCATGTTTGTGAAGCATCTATTTTGCACTGGGCATACTGCATAGCTCTCTATTCCTTACAGTAATCCAGCAAGAGGTGTCCTAGTGGCCTCATTTTACAGTGAAGTGAAGTGACTTGCTTAGGGACATACAGCATGTGGGTGGCACTGCTGCCACTGGCTCCCCAGCCCTTGTCCTTCCCCTTTGACTGGTGGTCCCTCCTTCACATCTGCACCTATCCATGAGGTGATGGGAGTAAGGCTGGCCCCAGCCGGCCTGGCTGGAGGAAATTCATCTCAGGAAGGACTGGCTGGCTAGACTGTCGGTTTCTGGGCAAAATGCTTCCAGGACGACCCAACTCCTGGGGCCAAGAACCAATAAAAGCCTCTGAAGCCAAGGGCCTGGAGGAGCCGAGGCCTGGGGTGTGCTCAGTACTGCCCTCTGCAGGCAGAATCCTGAGCCGCAGCCCTAGGAGTGGACTGTGGGGTGGATGTCACCCTTTGCCTCTGGCCTCTCTCCCCAGTGGTAATAAACAGCCTGATCCTAACCTTGTACAAGCAGAGATTGGGAGCAGTGTGGCACAGCAGAAGGCCCTCGCCTAGCATATCTAGACTCCATTCACCGCATGTGACCAGGGCATGACAGCTGTCTCCTGGTTCACTGGCTGTGTGTCCCAGACCTCTCTGGACCTTAGCTCCTTCATCTGTAAAATGGAGCTAAAACAGTCCTTCATGAGGTTGCTGTGAGAATTAAATGACATATAATACAGGAAAAAATATTCAGTATAGTGGCTGCTGCATAGAGGGTGCTCAGTATCAGGTCACTTTCAATTGTTTTAATTTGTTGGCTTCACCTGGGGATGAAGTCAGACTCAGTCTTTGCTTGAACTGCTCTTCCTGGGAAGGTAGAAATGCTAAGGACAAGGTCAGAGACATACACACTTTTGTTCAGTTCAGTTCTTTCTCTTGAGAAAGGCAGCAGCAGCTCCCGCTGCTGTGAGGAGAGTTAGGCTGAGAACTCCATGCCTGTGGCTACTGCCCACATTCAGGAACTTCTGCCAGTCCTATGAAGTACATTCATTGCATTGGCCCTGCCACATCCTCCCCAGGCCTCCTCAGTAGGTACTCCTACTATACAGGTGTGGAGACTAAGGCTCCTCTGGCTGCCTTCCTCTTAACAGCCTTGAAGCCACTGGACTTCTCACACCAGATGCAAGGAAGGCCCTTTCCATGCCCTCGTTCATGTAACTAGGTGGGCCTGACAGTCCCCATTTTACAGATGGTAATGTAGGACACTGGATCATTTGCAGAAGTGAATGAGTATGTATCAGGGTGTCCTGTTTCCCCATCAGCCCAGCAATGCCCAAAGCCAGAGCTGGTCTCCTTCTCCTGGCCCAGTGTGTATGTGGCAGGCTCTCTGATCAGAAGACTGGCTACCAGGGGCCCATATGGACTCAGTCCCATGCACCCATAGGGTTTGGGCCAGTCCTGAGTTCTTGACCTCCTCCATGAACACTTTCCCATAATTCTGGGCCAATTCTGGCTCCTTGTTCTTTGGAGGTAAGACTCCATTTGGGGCAAGAGCAAATAGGGGGACAGCCCAGCTATTCCCAACAAGGTTGTCCTTCTCTGAACATTAGGGCAAACCCAGAGGGAGTCTGGGCTATGTTGCTCTGTATGTGACCACAAGGGACCAAAGGTAAGGACAGTGAACCCAAAGCCCTTATCTTTTAGGTAAATGGACTACAATACAAGGAGGCAAAGGACTGATCCACAGCTGCCCCTGGATGAGTGGTAGGGTGGACCTCAGGACTGCCCATCCCCACCTGCCATTCCTTTTTACCATCTTTGTGGCTTTTCTTGTATTTTTAGGAATATGACTTTTATCTGCTAATTGCTATTTATCCTTTAAAAATGAGACAAATGGCTCCTGGAATCAACATCTATTTTCAGAGCAGCATATCTCCTATTCCATCATGGAAACCGAAGGAAAAATAAAATCGATGTTTGGAAATATAATTTCAAGGCAGGATCCAGGAAACAAGGGCAGACCAAGTGGCCAAGGCTTAGTAACCTAGATGTTAAATGTCCCTAGCCAGGGTGCTTAGGTGTCATGGAGGCCACAGTAGAGCAAAGGGGAGGTGATGGACTTCCTTGGGGGTCTCAGTGTCTGTGCCCCAAATCTCCAACCCTCTTCCCCAAAAAAGGACCATCCCCCAGGCCTCCTGGCATCACCTTTCATCCCAGCTTGGGCTTCATTTTCCTGGATCTTTGTATCTATGGCTCGTCCAGGCTGCTAAGGACAGAAATCATTTCCCTCACTGGAGTATTTGATATGCAGAGTAACCTCTTAAGAGTCCTCCAAGACTTCTGGAATCTGAAAAATAAAGCCCTAGTGTTGGGACTTCAGGCAGCCTAACAGGCTGGGGCGGGGACAACTTGGATGGCCCGGAGCTGTTCCATTACCACTCAGGTGAACTGCAGGCCAGCCCCAAAGTCCCTGGAGTTGGCCCCAGTGAGTAGTCCAGGGCAGTGCTGGCCAAAAGAAATAGGATATGAGCCACAAATGCATGCCACAAAGGAAATTTTAAATTTCCTAGTAACCATGTTACAAAAGTAAGAAGAAACAGGTGAAATTAATTTTCATAACATTTTATTTCACCTAATATATTCAAAATGTGCTCATTTCACATGTAATATTTTTTAAAATTAAGGTATTTCACATTTTTTCCCTTGTACTAAGTCTTTGAAATTCAATGTCTATTTTACACTCACAACGCATCTCAATTTGGATGAGACAGACTTTAATATGTGACTAGCGGGTCTGTATTTGACAATGCAGGTCTGGATAATTTCCCAACCCTTTTTATGTCACAGAGACTTTTTCCAATAGATTCTCTCAGAGACACTCAGTCCCTGCAAGAGATAAATGTGGCGCTGCTGGGATGGGAGCAAGAGTGGGCCCTGGAGCTGCCCTCCCAAGCCCCTTCACCTGCTAGTTCCTCTGAGAACTGCTCCTCAGAGCAGACGTTGAAAATACTAATAACAATGTAACTGCCATTTATTGAATGCTTACTCTAAGCCCAGGTGTGGTGCTAAACCTCTCACATCATGCTCCATCTAAGGAAGAAATAGGCTCAGGTTGGTGCCTCAGGTTAGATAGTCAACTTCCGATATCCAGCATCCCACGCAGAAGTGGGGTTCACGGAGACGGCCTGTGAGGCCTTCATGCCCCCTGTCTGGGAGGAGCTGGGGCAAGGCGGGTAAAGTCATTGCTCCCTTCATCACCCGCTGCAAGGGGCCCCTGCTTCCTAGGCCACAGCACCACGAGCCTCTCAACCCTGGCTGGAGCCCTCAGGCTTGGTTTTCCAGCAAGTACTAGGCAGCTGTTCTACTAAGCGAATTTATTAATAGTTATAAATTAGTGACTGTTTGAAACAACTTCAGAGCCAGAAAAAGAAAAACAAGGGGAAAACACTTCAAAGCAACTCCCCCAGACATCGTTGGAAAAAAACAAGGCCTGTCGGGAAGCTCTGGGGGACTTCTGCTTGGTGTGTGCCTCGGGGGAGGGGCCGCAGAGCGGCCAGGCACCTTCTCCCTGCTAGTGGCTAAAACTTAGCAACATCATTTGTGGTGGTTTCTTCTCTGAACCTCAGTTTCCTCACTCTGTGTGCTCGGTAGAGTGTAGGTCCAGCCCTGGTCAGGTAGCTCAGTTGGTTAAAGCATCATCCCAATATGTCAAGGTTGTGGCACATACAAGAATCAGGGCACATACAAGAATTAACTGATAAATGTGTTAATATGTGGCACAACAAATCAGTGTTTCTCTCTCTCCCTTCCTCTTTCTCTCTAAAGTCAATTTTTTTTTTTTTTTAAGTTAAAACGACAAAGAGAGAGAGAGAGAGAGAAAGAGGACAGGTCCAGACCCTTTCAGGAGATATGTTGGCTCAGACATGAAGGGTAATGGAGAGGCCTGGGACTTTGCATTTTAGAACATCCCCAGCTCTTTCTGATAACGTACTCAAGTTTGGGGAGCACTGGGCCTTCATGTTCTCACAGAGCAGTTCAAGTTCTGGCACAGGTGGTCAAACCACGTGTCCACACAGTACTGGTGCGATGGGGCGCTCGATGCTGGCTCCTCTGTCACAGGCTGCAGACTGGCCCTGAGATGGTAGGGTCCCAATTCCACACCAAAGCGCCCCCTCTGCACCTGGCATCATGTACGTCCATCCCTGTACCTGGGAGCTCTGGGTCAGCAGAAGGGCCTTTGGTGCTGGAGCCAGAGTGGGGATGGGGGTTTCTGAGGCCCCATGGGGAATGGTGAACCAACTGGACTCCAGCCTCCATGCCAAAAACAACTAGCTCAAGGTCTCCAGCATGTGCTAAAATAAATCTCTTCCACATCAGGATTTTCTGCGAACCCAGGGCCCTGCTGCAGCCCCTCATCCTAGGAGAAGACTTATCACACTGATCTCCCTTTCTCCATAATCAGCCTCTCTTAGCCCCTCCTCTGAGGGGTGGTCTGGTCCAGGCCTTGGCCCAAGTCCGTGCTTTTGCATCAGCAAATTAAAGTGGGCATTTGTTCAGTGTCCTTGAACACACAGTCCTTCTAAACCCAGTGCCTCGATGCCCCTGCCAGGCCAGCTCCGCATCTTCTTCATCCACCCCATCTCAGGACTGCACCCACCCCACCAAGGATCTCAGAGACCCTTGGGAACTCTTAGTGCTTGGCCAAGATGAAATTTTACATTAGAAAAGCAATTATTTGATTCCTGTCTTACCATTAAACTCTAAGCTCATGCGAAGGCTGAGGTGGCGGGGCAGGCATGGTTCTCATGCATCGTGGTGTCTCCAGTATCGAGGCTAGCACACAGTAGGGCCCTACAAAATTTGCTGAATTAATGAATGAATGAAAATGGGATTCATCTGTCTGCCCTGTTAGACCTTATTTTCTCTCTGTTTCTCTTCATCTGTTTGTTGCTGTCATTTTTTTTGGTAGCTTTCTCCAACAAAATGGGTGTGATTCTAGGTCCTTGTTACTTACTGCCTTGGCCTCTGTCTCTCCTCCCATATTCTCTCTGTGCTTGATCTTAACTGCCTCTCTCAATTGCCTCTGTCTGTCTCTCTGTCTAAATCAGCTCCGTCTTTCCTGTCTCTATCTCGGGTTTGTCATTTCTCTCTGTCTCTGGGGCTTTGTCTCTTTTGCTGGGGATTTTCGTGTCCATTGCTCTCTGTCTCTCTCTCCTCCAACCTCTGTGTCCGTTGTCACTGCTCTCTGCTTCCTTCTCCGTTGCGTCTGCTGGAATCTTTTAAGAACAGCAAGAGGCATGTAATTGAGCTGGGGCCGTCTCCATGGTTGCAGCTGTGGAGTAACTGAAAGATCAATTTGGAATGACTGTCTCTGTAATAATTGTGCCTTAATAGTTTCTGTGAGGCAGAGTGGGGCTTTGTGTGAGGTGGCCAGGACTGCCCTGGGACCCTGGCAGGAAAAGGCCACCTCTACCCCTCAGTATCCCTGGGCCAGGTTCTGGAGGGGACTTGACCTTGGCCAGAAACAGGAGGATGTGGGAGCAGGTGAGTGGGAAGGGAGGCCAGTCTCAGCCCCCCACACCCTCCCCGAGATGTTCCTGCCTCTCTACTCCTACCCGCTGTGCCCTGCTCCTGTTTATAATTTATGCTTATGATCAGAATTATCAGCAATAATGATAACGTGATTATAATTGCCAAGCTGCCTGGTTCAATTGCAATGCTGTTGGTAAATATTATGATAGAGAGTAGCATGAGGTCACTGCCTCCTAGAGTTTGAGAGATGGCATGGGGGATGGGAGGGAGTTGCTGCACCAGTTACTGGGCCCCTCCCTTTCTCCTGACCAGACCCCCACCCCCCCACCCCTCTGCAGAGAACTTGCTGCTCCATCATTTGCTTATCTGCTTTAACAACCAGTGATCCTCCCCATGCTTTAAGCTCGACAATGGCCATCCATTTAGAAGGCTGTTGGGTGTGGAGTCATGTCATCTGCCACCCCACCAAGAGAGGGCACTCCAGAGCTGTTGTGTGACTTCCGCCTGGGAGGTGAGATGGTTTAGAGGGGATGGTCTTTCCCCATCTGGGTTAGACTTGACTGGTGATCAGTCCCCCAGGAGCTCAGAGGTAGTCTGAGGGATCTTGGCAGAGGGCTAAGGAACAGAATAGTGCCATTGCCCTAGGCACAGGTCCTGAGAGACAAGGGGCATTTTTGGCATCTAGAGACCCCCTTTCTGCCTCGGAGAAGTGAGGCTGGAAGCCCAAGGTAGCAGCAAAGATGGACATAAAAATGGCCCCTTTAAGAGAGCTCACCCAGATAATCCAGAGACAGAGCGAGGTGTGCCCATTGCTGCCACCCAGTTGCCCACTCCAAACTGAGCTCCTCAGTGTCAGTGGAACTGGGCCCTCACTCCTCCTATGCCCCCCAATAGTCTGGATTTCCCATCAGTCTCTGCTGCAATGAAGTTGAGGTTTAGAAAAGGCTTGTGGGCTCTGAGAGCAAGGAGCAAGGACAGCGATGCCCCCGGGGAGGGCAAGGCAGTGCTTCAGATGGGATCACAGTCCATGGCCGCCCTGTGGGTGGCCAGGAGAGGCTCAGTGCCCCTGTTGGTAAATATTATATCTGGGGCCCTGTGGCTGAGAGAGACTTGTCCAGTTGCACAGTGCAGCAAGTGGCAGGACGGGATTGGCCTAGGGCCCGTTAGAGGTGACTTGGAGCCTCCCCGACCAGGGACTGGGAGCGCCAGCAAGGCCCAGTCCCTGATGTGCTGCATTATTCATAAGCCCCACATTCCCGCCGGGGTAAACATTCAGAAGGAGCGTTTCAAATCCACTTGTCTGCTCTGAAAATAAATGAGCAGAGAATGTCGACACGCATGGAGGTGGTGGGCTCAGGCTCCTCAGAGCCCTGGGAAAACTCACAGATGGCCTATTTCTGTCCCTTCACCCGTGGCCCCTGAATGGCGGGGCTGGAGACCCATGAGCTTGGCAGGTAGGGCCTAGCCTGGAGGAGGGTCTGAGGCCAGATACTCCTCTCTGCCCACTTTTCTTGTCCCAGCCCGGGGACAGCCCAGCCCCCAATACCCCCAGTGACTACTGTGACCCTTGGGACCTGTTGGTCCCTGGGCAGTTGGTACTACCAGGGGGTCTTCCATAGGAAGCTGGTCAGGCCCAGAGAATGCCTTGGCTCCTTGCTAGAATCAGGTAGATACATACTTAACTGATGCTTTTACGACCTCAAAAATGAAGAGGCACCGTGCTGCTGCCTCCATCGCATGGAAGATGCCCAGAGCCTCCTGTCTCCCTGAGCTACGGGTGCACTTCTCCACCGTCGCCTGGCCAGGGAAGTGCACCACACAGGGGGCCCTCAGCACCCACAAGGGGGCCCTTTCCCGGAGGGTGCATTAAAGATGGAAATGTTGATGTGGTTAAACCCACATCAACATTGATTTTTTAAAAGATTGTATTTATTTATTCTTAGAAGGAAATGGAAGAAAAAGAAAGGGAGAGAAACATCCGTGTGTGGTTGACTCTGGTGCACCCCCAACTGGGGACCAAGGCCTGCAACCCAGGCATGTACCCTGACTGGGAATTGAACCAGCTATCCTATGTTCCTAAGGCCAGTGTTCAATCCACTGAGCCACCCCAGCCAGGGCTCAACATTCATTTTTAAAAGGAAGTCAGTGCTCTGGACCAAGATCACAGACAATGGCCTTGGTTTCAATAGCAAGAGAACTACCCATCCGAAGTTCTTAGAGGGGCCATGGGTTGGTCAGGGATGGGCTGGAGCTGCACCTTCAGGGCCAGGCTGCAAAGATAGGAAGGAGAGGGAAGGTAAGGTAGGTAGAAAATGTGGAAGACTATAGTCAGCTAACTCATCAGCTCCAGCCCTCAAGGAGACAGCAAAGCTTGTGTCCTTGTTTCCCAGGTGACAAGAGGAGCAGCATACAGATGCAAGGAAGCCAGGACTCACCTGCCAAATCTCCTCTCTGATCCTCATGACCACAGGTCCCACTTTGCTCCTATGAGCTGAGTGTGGGCTGGATTTCAGCCCCCACCTGCCCCTCACAGCCACCCACTCACCAAGACCTCCCCTGCCAGGGCCCCCAAGCCTGAGGGTGGGGGCCTTCTGAGATCTCAGAATGGAAATGTCCTTTAGGTGACAAATAGGGACAAATTATTCACTCCACTCCAGAGCAGGGAAGCAGGAGTTGCTCTGCAACTGTTGACAAGTTTCTTCCCCTCTCAGAGCCTAGGTTCATCTATTTGTAAAATGAGAGGAGTTATCTAACATTCTAATGCATCTCCCTTGACTTCATTCTAAGTGGTCTAAAAGGGGCCATCTAACCAGAACCAAAGAGAATCCAGAGGTAAAAGAGAAAGAGGTTGTTGGCCTAATGATCAAGAGTGGAAATCCAAAAAAACTAAAAATGGAACTGCCTTTTGATCCAGCAATTCCACTACTTGGACTATACCCAAAGAAGCCTGAGACACCAATTCATAAGAACCTATGCACACCTATGTTCATAGCGGCACTATTTACAATAGCCAAGTGCTGAAAACAGCCTAAGTGCCCATCAGTGGATGATTGGATCAAAAAACTTTGGTACATTTACACAATGGAATTCTATATGGCAGAAAGAAGGAACTTGTACCCTTTGGAACAACATGGATGGAACTGGAGAGTATTATGCTTAGTGAAATAAGCCAGTCAGTGAAGGACAGGTATCATATGTTCTCACCCATTACAGGACAATAATGAGCAAAACAAACAACAAGCAAAACAGAACCAAGTGTATGAATACAAGGAATAGGCCT